>JACBKR010003377.1:0-22500 GCA_014218235.1 Colocasia esculenta
CATCGGTTAGAGGGGAATTTCCCCTCAACCGATGGAACTCCCATCGGTTAAAGGGGAAAATCCCCTTAACCGATGGCAGTCCCATCGGTTAGGGGACTCTCAAGGGGAGATCCCTTAACCGATGGTAGTACCATCGGTTGGAGGGGTTTGTCCTCCAACCGATGGTGCTTCCATCAGTTGGGGGAGTACCATTGGTTAAGGGGAAAAAACCCCCTAACCGATGGTGCTTCCATCGGTTAAGGGAGGGGGAATTCTGGGAATGGGGAATTGGCACAACAAAAAATTTTTTGTGTCCACGATGGCGCAAGTGTGATGGTGCTATGTCAAGGTCAGTGTAACGCACAGTGCACAGTGCACTCATGAGCAGTAGCAACTGGTCAGCATCTAGGTGGGCTGGCGCTATGGTTGTTGGTTTCGGCTGAAACTAAACCTGCTGAAACTACTATAGCATTTTCGAAACTGAAAAAAATAAGGTTTTAATTAGTTTCGATCGAAACCAAACCGTACCGTCTGAAACTATATCGAAACCGACTGACAGTCTCCTTTTCAGGCCTCTCGAGACCATATGAAATTGGCCGAAACTAAATCGAAACGATTTTAGTTTCAGGCCTGGGCGATCCGGAAACCAAAATCGAAACTCCCATCCTTGGCTGGCATTGGCGGTGAGGGTGATGGCAGAGCAACCCCAGTGCAACAGGGTAGTTAGCTGGCTGGGCGGGTGCTGGTGGGGTTGGTGCAACGTAGCTGATGTCTGACTGAGTCGGCATTAGTGGGAGTGGACTACTAGGTTGGTGTAGCGGACTAGAGCACGGTGGCTGTACCAGGCCGATGTTGGCAAAGGAGGCAGTTCAGTTAGGTTTCGCAGGGGAGGCACTATGGTAGAGCATGCCAACGACATGCTGGGTAGCAACGAGAGATAGGAGGAGAGGGGGGGGGGGATGTGCTGGCTGGTGGAGAGCTACGGTGTTGCTGTGAGTTGGTGAGGATGGTGGAGTAGTGGCATGGTGGTAGGGCTCCTGTGTATGCGACTGCAAGGGAGGAGTGGTGGGTGGGTGCTCCCAGGGTTACTGCATGACGGTGATGGGAGGTGAAACGGAGTGGCAGCATTGGCAGAGCTAGATGAAATTGCTTGATGGTGTGGAGGGGAGGGCACATGGGGTGTGTTAGCTAGGTGGCTGCTTCTTGCAACTGCTGTACGTGCGACCATGAGGGTGAGGAGAGGTAAGTGCGATGTTGGGGGTGGTACTTCTGGTGCTGCGATACACAATGGAAGGAAAAGCGGGAATGGTGGGGGCGATGTGGGCTTGTAGTAGTGTGCAAGGCGCACTCGCAAAGAGTGAGAGAGAAAGGAGTCACAACGGGGGTAGAGCGGTGGCAGCGTTGGGACTTCTCGCCCCACCCTACTTGGGTACTGTTGTACGCGGAAACTAAACTTCTCATTTTTTGTGTTATTATTATTATTATTTTTATTTGTTTGTGGGCGTGCCAGTCTGTCAATCAGATAGAATTTGTAATCTGCTCGATGCAATTTTTTTTATGTCCATTTATCGGACGAGTGCGCCTATTGTTATTTTTAACACATTTGTTCCGCGTATTTATTTATTAGGTGATTTGGGTTTCGTGTGCTAGACCCTTTCTCCATCGACTGGAGTCAATGTTAATTTACATTGGATTGAATCCGAACACCCTTGATAGTAAAGTCGAGGTTTACATTTTATAGAATCAAAGACACGATGACTTTGTTTTAACTGACGAAACAAACTTTTAAAAAGGGACATGGACTCCATTTGTGAGTTTAACATGCATTTTTGACTGGACAAATGGGCATGAACTTGAGAATTTATTTAACATTCGAACGAGTCGCGTCTTGAGCAGAATTTCTGCATGGGCAGAGTTTTCGCACAAAGACACACACACACACGAACATATGTGATGAACGTATGGTCGTACTTTGGGCAGAGTCTCCCCATAGAACTACACACATATGAACATATATTGTGAACATATGAGTATGTTTCGGGCAGACTTTCTGCTTGGTCAGAGTCTCCTCGTGGAGGCATATACATATGAATATACAAACATTTTACCCTCATGGAGTCCTGCTCGACATGAGGAATATGAACACGAACATGTTTAATATTTTACACCTATGGAGACTCGCTCAACATGGAAAATATTTAAACAGTGGAACACATGAACATGTTTAAATATTTTATACCCATGGAGACTCGCTTAACATGGAAAATATTTAAACATTAGAACACATGAACACATGATATGTGACATTTTATTTCCATAGAGTCTCGCTCAAGATGGAGATATAAACGTGTATATTCCCATGGAGTCTAGCTCGACATGGGGGAGGATTTACACAAAGGTTTTACAGTCGAAGGCGACGACCATGGCTTGCCGAGGGCAAATACCTTCACGCCGAGCACGAATAGAGCATCGACCATTTTTTTAAAAATCTTCCACTCCCCAAAATCTCCGACCTCTTAGCCGTCCGGCTATGTGGGGTATTTATAGGGGTTTTCCTCTGTTTAAATGATGGGAGGAGGAGAGAGAACTACCCGGAGAGACCCCCTCTCCGCTCTCCGAGTAGACTACCCGGAGAGGGGGTCTCTCCGAGTAGGAAATTTTCCTTTCTTAGTCAGAGAGGGGTCTCTCCGGGTGGGAAATTTTCCTACCCAGAGAGCCCCCCTCCTCTCCGAGTAGTGGTTTCCTTTCTCGGAGAGGGGGAGGCCCCTCTATTGGAGAGGGGTCTCTCCGATTAGGGGCTCCCTACTCGGAGAGCCCCCCCTCTTCGGGTAGGGGTTTCCTTACCTGGAGAGGGGGAGGCCCCTCTACCGGAGAGGGGTCTCTCAGGGTAGGGGCTCCCTACCCGAAGAGCCCCCCCCCCCCCCCCCTTCTTTTCGGGTAGGGGGGTCTCCCTACCTGGAGAGGGGGAGGCCCCCTCCTGTCTAGAGAGGGGTCTCTCTGGGTAGGGGCCTTCTCTCGAATTTTTTTCTATAAGTATAACCCCTCCAGACCAAGGTTTGCCATATCGGATTTCGGTTTCGTCTCGGAGGGGTCGGAGAGAAGAGATATCGGAGAGATCTCGGAAAAATCTCGGGAGATCAGATCTCGGGATTTCGAAAAAAAATCATAAATGATGCCAACAATAAAATCAATTCCTAGATAACATAGATAATTGCATATATTCTCACAATGGATAACACAATTTCATTTCAATATCATAATATAAATACATAAAAGAAAGTCAATCCACACAAGTAGAAAGATCAATAGTGCACATATTTGCCCATCTACAACAAAAGTACATAAATTAAATAGAAAGCCATAGAGATTCATGATACAAAATAGTGACGAACTGGCCGTCACAATCATTATTCATTAGTCATTAACTGCAAAAATTATGCAAGAGAATTGAAATAATTAAATAGTCAGGAACTAATAATACAAGTCATGTCATATAACACTCAGAAATTAATTAACAAAAAATCATTAATTACTAAAATTTTACTATCAGAATTTTTATTTATTCTCACCTGACCCCCAAAGATCACAATGAACAAATCTGACAATAACATAAAAAATAAAATTCAGACTTAATTTAGAAAAAAAAGGGGGAGAGACAGACAGACACACGCACACACAGGGGGAGGAGGCACTGGCTGTCTCGGGAGGGAGAATGGGACTGTGGTAGAGCCGTAGAGGCGCCGGAGGGGATCACCCTCCGGCACCGGCACCGGCACCCGCGCGCACACACACACACACACAGAGATAGAGAGGGAGAGAGAGAGAGAGGTTATATATAGAGAGAGAGGGGCACCGGAGGGGATCACCCCCTCCGGCACCGGTACGCGCACACACACACACAGAGGTCATATATATAGAGAGAGGGGCACCGGAGGTGATCACCCCCTCCGGCACCGGTACGCGCATAGAGAGAGAGAGACAAATCACATAGAGAGAGAGAGAGGTGCAGAGAGAGATGAGAGAGAGAGAGAGAGGTACACACATAAGTCACCGAGAGAGAGAGAGAGGGGTACACGCACACACACAAGTCACCGAGAGAGAGAGAGATGAGAGAGAGAGAGAGAGGGACAATCGGGAGGTCGGGGGGTGGGGAGGGGGCGACCACCGTGAACCGGGGGAGGGGGAGGGGGGGATCAGTGGAGGTCCCGAGGGGGGGGGGGGCGACCACCATGAAGGGCACTCACCTTTTCGACGGGGGTGAGGAAGACGGCTCCGCGGTCTGCTGCGTCGGTGATGCCCGGAGGTACCGTTCGCGCACGTCGGTGATGCCTGGAAGCTCCGCACCTCGGAGAAGGCCGCCCGCAACCACGGCGTGAGAGAGAGACGGGGTGGCGTGAGGATGGGGAGGAGAGGGGAGACGACAGTGGAGGGGGGATCACGGCGGAGCAGCTGGACTGCAACGGCCTCCGGGCTCCGGCGGTGGAGCAGACTGGTAGAGGGGTGAGGGTTAGAGAGGGCTCGGGTCGGGAGGGAGAGAGGAGGTCGCCGCGAGAAGGGAAGGGAGTGAGAGATGAAGGTGGTAACTGAGGTTTATCGAGGTTAAAAAATATTTAAAAAAATGAACAGGGACACGATGGGACTTGGGAGGCTCGAACCGTGCGCGGTCGGCCCGTGAACCGGCTTGCTCGCCCTTGACCCCGCCCGCCTGCACGCCGTACGGCGCCCACCCGTGAACCCGCTCGTCGGGCTCGTGACCCAGCCCGCCCACGCCCGTGACCTCGCCGCCCACGCGCGAAAACCGTCTGCGCGCCTTTTCGTCTCGGCGCTCCGTGTCTCGGGCTGCCGCCGAGACCGAGAATCTCGCGAGATTCTCGCGAGATGGCATTCCATGCTCCAGACCTTGCTCGGGGGTTGTTTGGTACGCTCTGTGAAGACCCTTGGACTTCATTTCTCGGCGATCTCCCAACGAAGAGTTGCTTGTATTTTGCCTTTACAAGTACTTGGTGCTTCCCCTTGCAAGTGGATTTCAAGTCATAATCTTCTTCGAACTCTTGGTCTTGTTGACCTTATGTCGTATCTTCTTCTTTGAAGTGTCGTTCTTCTTGAACTTGTATTTTGTTGAAGGATTTGATGTCGGCCTTCATAATAAGTTTTTTCTCGACTCAAAAGACCAAGTCCCAATATTACTTAAATAAATATTGGATCAATATGAGTATCTTCCGGCATTCCTGTATAGTTGCTTATTGTAAGTTTTCGGGGTCCAATAGGTGCATAATCCCTTCATAGGAGGATAGCCGTTCTCAAGGAACTCTCAGAGTCAAAGCAACTTCAAACTTTTCCATTACCTTAAAAAAGTACAACTACATCAGTTTTATAGGATTATTGCTAACCACAACCCTTCGACTCCCACTCAGAATGACCAGAATACTCTAAGACTTCCTGAAATCATATGGAATTTGAACTAGTAATTATAGGAAAATAAAAAAGGCTCGAATGGCCCCAAATGGGCTGAAACTAGACCCTGTGGACTTGTTTTCTGA
The DNA here is from genome assembly GCA_014218235.1 of Colocasia esculenta. NCBI lineage: Eukaryota > Viridiplantae > Streptophyta > Magnoliopsida > Alismatales > Araceae > Colocasia > Colocasia esculenta. The sequence goes on from JACBKR010003377.1 coordinate 5,520, forward strand.
AGCTCTATGCATCTGGACCATCACTAAGTCAAATGGAAGCCTGTGTAGCACATGGAGTCCCCCAACGATGGTACATGAATGCTGGGCCAAGCGGGCCCGCCCTCGTGTCCTCACCAGGCCTTTAACAATAGTTACTCATGAAAAGATGTCTTCTGCAGCAGTTTCTCACATCAAGTATTGCATAGGTTTAAGTAACAATTGCCAACTGTGTCTGGTTCAAACTGCTTTTCTTTTGTCTGAGTTCAACATATTTTATTCTCATACACTTTTCACTATATTCCAGGTGATAGGAGCATATTTTGAAAAGATCAGCTCAAAATCCTTTGCAGTCTATTCAATTGCTGTAGCAGATGCAGAAAACAAAATTTGGATTGTGAAAAGAAGGTATATCTGTCATGTTCCTGATTGTTATTATTTAATGTTTGCTAAGCTGCTATGATGTGATCATGATATTGGTGATATTAGATTTTAACTTAGGAATCTGAAGAATTCTGGACCATGTGACTTGATTTGACTTTGAAAGAGTGAAAATGCTCATGCAACTTGTTTTGGGTGCTCCAATTTTGTAAACACATTCTTATTATGCTGACAACATGACATTAACATTTCTTTCTTTCCCTTTGTTTATTTGATCTGTGGCTGGGGAGAAACTTGCCTTGTGCCACGAGGGGACCAGGACTAACCCTTCCTCTAGTGGTCATGCCATTGCCAGTTCTTTTGGATGATATGAGGTGAGGTTCAAATTGTTTGCACTTGGTCTGATTGAGGATGAAGCAGCAGCATGGTGTCTTGACCTCCTGCACACATGTAAAGGGTGTGCATAGATTGCCTATTCAAACTAGGGCCTCCAACTTGTGATAAACATCTCAAGTGGTGGAGTTTGTCCTTCAATTGTTTTGTGTTTCGTTTGGGTTTGGAAAGACAGGAATTTGTTGGGAACTCTTTGGAAAATTAAAGATTTTGGATCCGGTTTGTGGTTTCGTGCATTGGATTCTCTCCAACCAACCTCAGTTCATGGAAAAGTGAATCAGATCACTCTAGGGATCGCCCTGAGCAAAGTCTGATCTGATCAGAATCAGATTGGCTAGAAATTGGCTGATTCTTGTATCGACCTGATTTTAAAAAATGTTAAAATAAAAAATCAATAAAATAAAAAACCAGAAAAAGTGATGTTGGTGAAAAATGAAGAAGAAGAAAGAAGGAAAAAAAAAACCCTTTCTCCCCCCAACACACACACAAAGAACAAAGAAGAAAAAATAAAAAAAAAAACAGATCTCCCCCCATCTCCCCCATGCATTCCCCTTCCCCATATTGCTTCTCCTCCCTCCTCCTCTTTTCCCCCTTCCTAAAGAAAAGAGAAGAAGAAATAAAGAAGAACACCCTATACACTTTTTCCCCTTCCCATGCATCCCTTCCCCTTCCTCCTTTTCCCCTTCTCAAGGAAGAGAAGAAGAAAAATAAAAAGGTGAAACGACCCCCTACCCACCCCCCCCCCCCCCCCCCCCCCCCCCATTGCCCATGTCCTCCCCCCCTCTTCCCCATAATGGGGATTTTTTTTTTAAAAGTTGAAACCCAGGCCATATAGGCTGGATTGGGCCAGGGATCTGCTGTTCCAGGCCAATCCTAGATAGAATTTCCGTGAACCAGGCCCCTATCCCCCATGGAAGGCAGAATCGCCAGAATCGGCCCAGAATCAGTCGATCCTGGATCGGATCGGCGGCTATGGATCCGATTCCGGGCGAAGTCCCTCGAAATCCATGTTTTGAAGGTGAATCGGCCGAACTCGAGTGGATTCGAGTTGGATCGAATGGATCGCCCACGGATCGACTGATCCACGAGCGATTCTGTCGATCCGGCGGGTTAAACTTCAAATTTTGAGTTGCCCGCCGAATCGAGCCCTTATCGGGCATAGTTGGTCGATCCGGCCCGATTAGGGCTCGATCCGGCCCGATTAGGGGCGACCCTGGCGGATCCCCCTTAAAACACAGCCGATTCAGAGATCGGCTGTGTTTCTCTAGTTCGCAGCCCCCTTTCCCCTGTTTTCTGCCTTTTAGGAAGAACGCAAGGGGGAGAAGCCCTTCCCCCCCAGGTCCGCTGCCCCCACCGCCGCCGCCGGCCTCCTCCTCTTCTTTAGTTCTTCTTCTTCCTCTTCTTCTTCTTCTTCTTCTTGTTCTTGTTCTTGTTCTTCTTCTTATAAGATCCCTTTGTTCTCTTTGAAAGAGGTTAGAGAGGAGCGGCCAAGGCCCAAGGGAGATCCTCTTGATTAGATCTCAAGAGATCTTATTCAAGCAAGGGAGAAACTTTCTTATCAAGGTATTTTTTTTTAAAAAAAATCATAATTTAGATAAAATTAAAAAAAAAATGAAAACGCATGCATACATGTTTGATCTTGTTATATCTTCATATTCTATATTATAGAAAGGATATGGGAGATCCAAAACCCTAGATTTGTCAATTAGGCAAAACCCCCAATTTCACCCTAATTAGGGTAGAAATTGGGGCTTTTGTTCTATTAGCACAATTGGAGATCATTAAGTGTTCCAATCACTTATTGACCTAATTATGGCTTTGTATGATAACTTTCATGTTTAATTTCAGAAAATTAGATAAAATCTCCAATTTCACCTAATTATTTTGGGCTTTGTTCTATTAGCACAATTGGAGATCAATTAAGTGTTTCAATCACTTAATTGACCTAATTGTGTCTTTGTATGATAACTTTCATTTTTAATTTCAGAAAATTAGATAAACCTCTAAATTTCACCCTAATTAGGGTTTGAAATTTGGGGCTTTTGTTATATTAGCACAATGAGATCAATTAAGTGTTCCATCACTTAATTGACCTAATTGTGTTTTTGTATGATAACTTTCATGTTTAATTTCAGAAAATTAGATAAAACCCCAAATGTCACCCTAATTAGGGTTTGAAATTGGGGCTTTTGTTCTATTAGCACAATTGAAGATCAATTAAGTGTTCCAATCACTTAATTGACCTAATTGTGTCTTTGTATGATAACTTTCATATTTAATTTCAGAAAATTAGATAAAACCTCCAAATTTCACCCTAATTAGGGTTTGAAATAATTAGGGTGAAATTTGGGGCTTTTGTTCTATTAGCACAATTGGAGATCAATTAAGTGTTCCAATCACTTAATTGACCTAATTGTGTCTTTGTATGATAACTTTCATGTTTAATTTCATAAAATTAGATAAAACCTCCAAATTTCACCCCTAATTAGGTTTGAAATTGGGGCTTTTGTTCTATTAGCACAATTGGAGATCAATTAAGTGTTCCAATCACTTAATTGACCTAATGTGTCTTTGTATTATAATGTTAGTGGTTAATTTCGGGAATTAGTTATAATTCGTTGTTATTGGATGTAATTATGGTTATAATTTATACTTACACAGGAATGTGTTTGTATTGTTATTGGATTAACAATTATGGCTGATGAGGGCCACGAGGAAGGGGGCCAAGGGGAAGTAGTCACCAGGCCCACAATTGGACATTGGTGAAGGCATGGTGTTCTTATTGATACTGCCTCTAAGAGAGTGCGATGTAACCACTGTGGGAAGGAAATGAATGGAGGCGTATACCGCCTAAAACAACATATTGCAGGTATTGGTGGGAATGTAGCAAAATGTAAGCAATGTCCACGACAGTTAGTGAATGAGATGAAAGACTATATGGCTGGAAGACAAAAAAAAAGGCATACGTATTCAACAACAAGAAAATTGCATGAAGAGCTTTCTGGGAACGGGAAAAGTAAGGGTGTAATGAAAGAAGACCAATTGTTGTTGATGATGAGTTAGAAGATGAGGATTATGAGGATCTCTCACCTAATGAGAGAGAATGGAGAGAAGGACTACGACAGAGTCGTGCTGTTGCTGCAGCTATGTTTAGAGGAAAGTGAGATGAGGAGGTACCATAGTACAAGGGAAGGATCATCATCAGGGCTAGTGTAACAAGGCCATTTTCCTTAGTCAAGAGAGGTGGTTCAATGAGGGGAATAGGAACTGGACCAACTGGTGTCATTGACACATTCATGCATAAAAAACCATCATCAAAACACCTAGCATAAAACATGCATTGAAAGGGGTGAAAGCCACAGCTGCTTCAGCCAACATACGGTAAAAAATATTGTAAAATGGTTTTTGCATGCAGGGGTCCCAACCCATACAACATCTAGACCATACTTCCAGACAATGATAGATTCCATTGGTGAGGCAGGCCCAGGTTTGAAAGCTCCAACACCAAAGGAGATTTATGGCAAACATCTTGAAGAGGAATTGGCTGAGACAAAGGAGTGGGTACATCCTTCAAAGCTATATGGATGGCAAGGGTTGTACTCTTATGTGTGATGATGGACAAAAACAACAAGAGGTCTATGATTAACTTTCTTGTATATTGCAGTGAGGGTACAATATTCATGAAATCTGTAGATGCAAGTGGACAAATAAAGAATGCAGAGTACCTGTTCAGGCTCATGATGAGATGGTTGAAGAAATTGGCGAGGAAAACGTAGTCCAAGTTGTCACTGATAATGAAGCTAGTTACAAGGCAGCTGGAAGAAAGTTGATGGGAAAGGACATCATCTCTATTGGGTCCCTTGTGCAACACACTCTTTAGACTTGATGATGGAGGACATTGGCAAAGATAAACACGTGCATGACTTGGTGTCCAAGGTGCAAATGATTACTAGTTTTATTTATGGACACAACAGAATCTGCATATGATGAGAGAGTGCACAGATGGACATGACATCATTCGTCTGGCCCAACTAGATTTGCCTCCCAATTTATTGCATTGGAGAGTTTGCGTAAGTTTAGACATGAGTTGGGCACTCTTATGCACAGTTCTGAGTACTTAGCACATGTGGCTACATTGAGAGAGGAATCTAGAGATGTCGCACATGAGATTTCTTGCTTGATCAACGACCATCGTTTTGGGATAGAATCTCATATTACTTGAAGCTAATAGAGCCTCTTGTACAAGTCTTGAGGATGGTTATGGAGAAGAAGAATGACATGGGTTACCTATATGAGGCTATGGGAAAAGAAAAAAAGTTGAGAGAGAAGCATCCCTGGCATTTCAAAAATGGTGGAGAATTATTGATGCAGATGGGAGTCCACCCTCCACCATGATTTACATGCAGCAGGTAAATGTATTAACTTTCAGCATATATCTTATTGTGCATATTGAATTTCTAACTTATTGGACATGTTTTGTACATATAGGGTATTTCTTTAACCCCAGGCATCAATATAGTGATTCTCTTCACAACGATGGTGAGGTGCTCCAAGGGACAATCAATGTCATCTCAAGATTATCTAGGACCACTGAAGAAAGAATAGATGCTATGATGGAGGTACAACCAAAAAGACTTTATCCATTATCATGTATTCATATACTTTACAAATTACACATTACCAACTGTTTTATACTTTAGATGGACAGATTTAAACTGAAGTTGGACATATAGAGATTATGATCTTAGAGAAGCATTGAACAGAATGAGTCATGGTGAGAACCTTAAGGCTTAAGCTCATCTTTACTTCATGACAAAGTGACAATTCACAACCATTATGTGCTAATTCATTGTTTTTTTTTTTGTAGGTGAGTGGTGGGTTATGTTAGACTACAAGGCTGGTCAAAGAAATCCACTTGCAAGGATTGCCATTAGAGTACTCAATCAGACCACTTCATCTAGCCAGTGTGAGAGGAATTGGAGCACTTTCTCACTTATTCACACAAAAGTGAGGAACAGGTTGAGTGCAACTAGGCTAGAGAAGCTGGTCTATTGCCACTACAATATGCGTATGAAAGTCAAGTGCATTAGACAAGACAAAGAAGAGCGAGGCAAGGCTAATGGCTTTTGCAGGTAGTCATTAGGAACAACGTTTTGCAGAGAGGGAAGTAGTATCACCTCCCATTGATGTTGATGAGTTGCTTGATGAGGAACACCCACTAAATGCATGGGTGGAAACACGACAAGAAAGGGATGTTCCGAATTTGACCCTCACGATTGCTCATGGGCAGAAGGAGATTGGATGGAGTAGAGGCTCGAGATCCAGAGCTTAGGGTAAGTGAGACCCACCTCTCTGTCTCATCCAGTTACTTCTACTGCTAGAGAGAGACCACGACACTCAGCTATCTTGCCAGAGACATCTAGAGTGCCTACCACTCAGCCTGAATTAAGAAGAGCCGCAACACAAAAAGAGGAGTTCAAAAGCCATAGAGCAAGAAAAAAGAACATATACCAGGCAAGAAGAGGAAGTGCAGCAACCAATTCGTAGTGATGACACCACACAGATCCAAATGATGATGATGAGATGATGGGGCTGCCACTGGGGCCACAGGAGCTTGCCAGGGAGATGTAGGATATACTAGGCCAGGATTTTCACTGGGTCTAGGGCTTACTACAAGTTATGTACCAGAAACAGAACATCAAGAGGTGGAGGAGAAGACAAGGGCATGGACAAGGGGGATATGAAGGACAACAACGTCATGCAGCCTATAAGTGGCCACCTGGGAGCTAAGCTATAGTTCAGGGTCTACTTCTTACCTGCATTTCAGCCTCCCATTTTACCGTACTCAGATATTAGCAGCTTACCCTCTTGGAGTACAAGGAGGATGGGGACCTTGGCCCTTCACAAGAACAAGAGCATAGTGAAGCAACAAGCACATACAACCGCTTGGCATATGTGTCCAGCTCCATCACAATCTGGAGAAAGCTCAAGTCAACAATTTACACCAAAGGGATTCAAATGGTATGCATGATTTGGCAAATTCCCTCTTTGTTTATGGCTATCAAAACCCAAATGGTGATCACTCATCTAGGTCTGGAAGTGATGGCAAGATTATTAGTCTTCCATTAAATATAAGTTACATTTAATATTTTTTGCTTTTATTGTGTTATTATAGTAGTATTTACACAATGTCTTAATTTTCATGTTTCATGTAGTATGAATGCATGTATAATTGATTTTTGATGCAAATGTTAGTTCTTTCAATTTATCAGATTTTTTCTCATTTCCCTATTTTCCTGATTTTTTTTTGAATTTTTCTGATTTTTTTTATAAAAAAAAACGCATTTTGTAGACTGGCCGATCCAGGATCGGCCAGACTTCCCTTGGATCCGTGGGATCCTGCGATCCGATCCCGGATCGGATCGGATCGGGCCTGGGCGATCCCGACCCGATTTTCGATCCTGCCTTCCATGCTATCCCCTGGGACTTAGGTCACCGCCTGGCAATCCTGAGCAGAACCGGTCAGTCCAGATCGGGATTGGCCGATTCTGCCTGCTTGCCTCAGTTGGTTTTAATTATGTCAAATTGATAATTTAATATCCTTGAATAATACTTTTGAAGATTCACTTAAGAGATACCCCGTGAAATAGATAAAGCTTGTACAGGATGTGTGTACTTGAAAAGACCTAGCACTGAAACATGGTCAAAATGAAGTACTAAGCATTTTGGGTGGTCTGAGACTCTGAAAACTTTCAAATTTTAGAGCATCTTGAACTTTATGTACTTTGGGGTTTTTATTCATTTTCCAGTTCAAAAAGCTCTTCACAAGAGGCTCATGACATATTCATGTGAAAGGATTTTACACCTATACAGAGTTTTCCAAAAATTTCTTAGTTTGGTATGTTCTTAGCTCTACAGAGTGAATCCAATTTATGATGGACCTGCACCTTTTACTAGTGAAAATCAACTAAGATTATAAAATCTTTGGATATGACTGCTTTGCATTAGAATGCAATTTTGACATATCCAGGCAAATTTGTTATATCTGAAGTTAACTTGGAGATTTTAGGGTGGCTTAGAGGTTGCAGCCTTGATTGTTTTTCATGAAGTTTCACATGCAATTATGTTGGTGTTCCAAGGTTCACATGCTGATGTTACAAATTGAAGTTGCTTTTTGCAAATTGTCATTTTTATGGTTAAAATGCAACTTCTATGTGTTTGAGGGCTTAGCTTCAGGCTTTCAGCATTCATGACCTAAGAAGAGGCAGACCACCAGAAATATCTATTTTGAAGCTTGTAATTACATACTTGGATAATGGCTCATGGTTTCCGGAATCAGCCGGTCCAGATCATGATCAGCCGACTCCAGATCAGCCATGGCCAATCCTGGTTGATTCCCGGCCGATTCCAGCCGATCCTATGCCCAATCCAAGCTGGCAGCCCAGGCTGATCCCTGGGCTGATCTGATCCTTTTTTTCCATGCCATACTGGGATGTTTGCTTTCCTATTTGGTCTTACTGGTTCTATTGAGAGTGATCAGGTCAACCAAAAACCATATGACTGAAACTCATTAACTCAACAGACTCTAGCCCCAAGTGGATCCATTAGCGTATAATAGTAATGCTAGTGGTAACAGCAACAACAATGATGTTGCACATGAAACTTGTGACACGATATAAACTGCCACAGTAATGACACAATGATGTTGCACTATGTTGATGGTAGAGATTAGAGAAGAGCTACTGGAGTGAATCTAAAATTTGGCATTACATCATATGATTCTAAGTATATATGTGTGTGTTGCCACTGGTGGCAAAATAAAAATGGTGCTACTGTTTTTGTGAGAAAAATACACATTGATATAATTGTTTTTTCTTGTAAATTCTCCCACGATTTTTTTGTTTGTTTGGACCGGGCCTATTGACGTAGGCTCGTGTCCTTTGCCTCTCCCCACATAAGTTGATGTCAAATACATCGGTTGCACAATCGCGACCCCTGATTAACTCACCCAACACTCCCTAATCTGATTAGTTGGGAAGAAAAGAGTTTAGGAATAAAAAGAGCATCTAAAGGAAACTTAATGTTGTTATCTTTTTGACATATTTGAGTGACATGGTCCCTTCATCTAACTTTGTTTGTATTGCTGTATTGCATGTTTATGCTCTCTTTATTTATATGTCACATTTTTAAACTACATAACCTACCCTCGCCGGGGAATGATCCATGTAATTTCATGCAATCATAGATTGACCAAATAGTTGACCAAAAATCTGGACGTTGTCTCTATTTTTAAGAGTCCACATTATTTCTGCAATTTTCTCAGAAATATGGATGCTGATGGAACCATATGTTCTCAAGCTTAATAATTTCTTTTCTTGGTATGTCTCCATGTGTATTACACATGGTTTGTCATGGCGGGGCGAATCGGCCCGATTCCCCCGAATCGGAGCGGATCAGGGGCGGGCCGAGTTGTGATCCGCATGGATCCGCCACCCGGCCGCGAATCGAATGGATCCGATGCGATCCGATCCGATTCCCCGATCCGCCACGATGCGATCCCTGATTCGCCCAGAATCGAGGCGAATCGGTCCGATTCGCATGATTATATATATATATATTATGATATTTATGTATGTGTGTCAGGCAGGGTTGTGAGGAGTCAGGATCCTCTTCAAGCAGGGTTGTCAGGATCCTCTTATTTACCTGAATATCATTTAAGTAAATGTTATAATTGTTGTTTCATTTACTTAAGATATTACATGTAAATAAGGAAGTACCCCCATTTGAATCCAATAAAAATATCAAAAAAATCATATCTCTTACCAATAAAAAGTCAACTCTCCCACCGAAGAAGAAAATCGCGATTTTGATGATTTTAGCGAAATGCTAACTTTTTAATCTCTCATAATTTGGTCTATCTAAAATTTGATAATTCAAATAAACCATATAGAATACTAAAAATCCAAAGTCCGGTAAAAAAAGTCAAATGTGCATGTGACTTCTCCAAGGGAACCGCTCTCCTACTGACAGTACTCAGTCTGTTTGAGACCTCTTAAGATTTGGTCAAACCTAAACTATCATCATTCAAACTCATGAGAATTGTCACTTTCTAGTTTCTCACAATTAGAAAGTGAAAAATCTCATGAGTTTAGGTGATGATAGCTTAAGTTTGACCAAATCCTAAGATGCCTCAAGCAGACTAAGTGCTGTCAGTAGGAGAGTAGCTCCCTTGGAGAAGTCACATGCACGTTGACTTTTTTTACCGGACTTTGGATTTTTAGTGTTCCATATGGGTTATTTGAATTATCAAATTTTAGATAGACCAAATTATGAGAGATTAAAAAGTTAGCATTTCGCTAAAATCATCAAAATCGCGATTTTCTTCTTCAGTGGGAGAGTTGACTTTTTATTGGTAAGAGATATGATTTTTTTGATATTTTTATTGGATTCAAATGGGGGGTACTTCCTTATTACATGTAATATCTTAAGTAAATGAAACAACAAATTATAACATTTACTTAAATGATATTCAGGTAAATAAGAGGATCCTGACAACCCTGCCTGAAGAGGATCCTGACTCCTCACAACCCTGCCTGACACACATACATAAATATCATATATATATATATAATAATAATCATGCGAATCGGACCCGATTCGCCTCGATTCTGGGCGAATCGGATCGCATCAGGGCGGATCCGATTCGCCCCGAATCGGCAATACGTCAAACCATGGTATTACATCAAGATTAAACAGATTTGTACATCTTAAAAAGCTTGATGAACAGATTAGTATCATTAGTTGGCATGGGTTGACTGCAAATTCGCAGTCCCTTCCCTCAGTACACAGGGGACAGCATTTTGGGGATTTCTTCCCTGTGCTGATCTCTTTTTAGCTTGCCTTTTCCACTTTTTCCTGATGCTGACTGGATCCTTGTTCTTCTCTCCTTTTTTTTTTTCTTCCTTTCTTCTTCTTTCCCATTGCTTGGCACAGTGGTCTTACCATTGCTTGATGCTTCATCCTCCTGATCTTTGCACTTCTTCTACTTTTCCTTGGGTTCTTTGAACTCTTTCACCTTTTCTCCTCTTTCCTTGCTTCTTCTCTCCTTTTTTTCATTTTTTTTAAGGAAGAACTGCGCCTCCTGCCTCCATTTTGTAGAGGGAGAGGGGCAGCAAAAGGGGGCAAGGAAGCTGTGGCTAGACCTTCCCAGTGAGATGTAATGTACCAGGGGGGCTTAAAACGGCCAGACTTTCCTTGTTTTGAATCTTTTTGGTGCGTTTTTACGAGGGGTTTTTAAACATGGAAGGTTTTTAAGGGGGAGGGGGACCTTTGAGCATTTATATGGTTGTCAATGGATCCACAGGATCCGAAAGCCTGACCCGGATACCCGGAAGCCTCTTTCTTCTGGATTCGAGGTAAACTTTTCTCATCGAGAAACCCGATCTGCCCCATTGGAACCCCTTCTCCTGTGGCCTTTCCCTGTGCGAGCCCAAAGAGGCTCGGATAATTGATCACATATCACTATGCATGCTCAATAATTGATTATCATGTCAACAGGTGGCAACTTTTCCACTGTTGAAGACTTATTCGATTAGTTTGTATACTGAGAGGCAATATAATTGATTCTCTCCATGTGTGGGCTTCATAATTTTTTCACTGTTGAAGACTTAATCGATTAGTTGTTTACTAAAGCAACATAATCGATTATCACTCCACTTGTGGACTTAAGAAGTTTTTCCATTGCTGAAGATGTAATCGATTAGTTTGTTTATGGAGAAGCCACATAATTGATTATCGGTCTCCCTATGTGGACTTAGAAACTTTTTCCACTGTTGAAAACTAATTGATTACTTTATTTACTGAAAAGCCACGTACAATTGACTTAGAACCTTTTTTCACTATTGGAGACTAATAATTAGTTTGCCCACATAATCAATTATGAGTCTCTCAGTGTGGACTTCAAAACCTTTTCCACTGTTAGAGACTTAATCGATTAGTTTGTTTATTGAGAAGCCATAATCGATTATCAGTCTCCTTGTATGGACTGAGAAACTTTTTCCTTTGGTGGAGACTTAGTCAATTAATTTGTCTACTTCGGATGCGGAATAAAAGAATTAGTCTTTTGGTGGAAGAAAAAAATGATGAATAGACAGGCATTGATTTTTATGTGGATGTTGAACCTTGAAAAGTTTACAATGGATATCCACAAAGGGGTGCCAAAAGCCATTTATATTGATCCAATGGTTACTTAGGTGATGTCATAGTTGCTTAGGTAATATTGGATCCAAATCCCTTTCAAGTTAAAGGAGGAGACTTATTGATGAAGTAATGTCATAGTTACTTAGGTAATATTGGATCCTAAGTCCCTTTCAAATTGGAGGGACTTATTGTTCAAGTCAACACCAAACCCCTTCAGTGAAGTACAAGTTCGGGAAGAACAACGCTTCAAAGAAGATAAGTTGCGAAAGAACTTATATAGCACAAGGTCAACGAGACTGGGTTCGAAGGAAATTACAACTCCAAAAAAAACATGTGCAAGAGGAAGCGCCAAGCACTTGTAGAGTCCGAATTCAAGCAACACTTTGTCGGAGGGTCTCCAAGAAATATAGGAGTCTTCACACGGCATCAACACCCCTCGTAGAATACAAGGTTTATATTTATAGAAGCCCAACCCCCGTTTAAACCCTTTAACCTGGGATGTCCCCATCGGTTAAGGGGGTTCCTTAACTGATGGATCCTCCCCATTAGTTAAGGAGGGGTTCTTTAACCGATGGGACACCATCCCATCGGTTAAGGGGAAAGCCCCTAACCGATGGGACTGTCCATCGGTTAAGGGGAATCCCTTAACCGAGGGGACTGTCCATCGTTAAAGGGGAATCCCCCTTAACCGATGGGACTGCCCCATCGGTTAGGAAGGGGAGATAACCCATCAGTTAAGGGCCTTAACCGATGGACTGCTCCATCGGTTACCCCTCTCTCCTCTCATCCATGTAAAGGGGTAAACCCCTATAAACCCCATGTAGCCCGATGGCATGAGGGGACCTTTATTCTGAAATTTGAAAAGGAAGGCTTGCTTGTTGAAGAAAACTCTGCTCGGCGTGAAGGTACTCGCCGCCCTGGCAAGTGAAGGGTCGTGTCCCTCCGACCACGAATTCTCGTAGACCCCCTTCATGTCGAGTTAGTCTCTATGGAGGGGCTTTAAAATTCAAATATATGTTCATATCTCCACATCGAGTCAGTCTCTCTATGGAGATGAAACTAAAATAATTGCGCTGTGTGCTTCGGTGTTTTAATACCTTCCATGTTGAGTTAGTCTCCATGGACATAAGGTATTTAACATCTTCATGTTTCTGTGTTCTAAATGTTTTCATGTCGAGTTAGTCTCCATGGGCATAAACATTTAAACACATCTATGTTATTTCCCTCACGTTGAGCGAGACTCTGTGAGGGTAAATCTTTGTGCTTATATGTGTATGTCTTTTAAAGGAGACTCTGCCCAAGCGGAGGTTCTACCCAAAACATACTCACATGTCTACAAAATGTATGTTCATATGTGCGTATTTTATGGGGAGACTCTGTCTATACGGAGACTCTGCCCCAAAATAAATACGACAATATGTTCATCAAATATATGTTCGTATGTTTGTGCGGAAACTCTACCCAAGCGGAAGCTTTGCTCAAATACACAACATATTCAAACATCAAACAAATCTCTGGGTTCATACTCACTTATTCAAATTGCATGTTAACTCACAATTGAGTCCATACTCTTTTCAAGACCAAATCTATTTCGTCTGATGTTGACACACAATTTTTTTTTTTCCCCTTAACCGATGGGGCTACCATCGGTTAAGGGGGTTCTCTCCCCCAACCGATGGAAGCCCATCGGTTGAGGACAAACCCCTCCAACCGATGGTACTACCATCGGTTAAAGGATCTCCCCTTTAGAATCCCCTAACCGATGGGACTGCCATCGGTTAAGGGATTCTCCCCTTTAATCGATGGGAGTTCCATCGGTTGAGGGGAATTCCCCTCTAACCGATGGAACCACCATCGGTTAAGGGGAATTCCCTTAAAAAAAAAAAAGAAAGAGAGAAGAAAGAAGAAAGAAAAGAAGAAAACCCCCAACCGATGGTACTACCATCGGTTAAGGGATTTTCCCCCTTAACCGATGGGACTACCATCGGTTGAGGGGTTTTAACCCTCTAACCGATGGTACCCCCATCGGTTAAAGGGAATTTTCCCTCTAACCATGGGACTCCCATCGGTTAAAGGGAGCCCCACTCCCAGCATGTAAGGGGGGCCTTCCCCTATAAAGGCACCCCCATCCCCCCATTTGAAGGGTTGGCGAGCCCCAAGGGAGCTACAGCCCTCTCCCTTAGCAAAGTGCTGTCCTACTGTTTTCTGAAAATACTCAAAAATAGAAAAGTTCCCAAATTTCCAAAGTCCCCATCCCTTCCTCAACCTCCTCTCTTGTGTGTGAGGTATCAAACTCCTTCCCTACTCGGAGCAGAGTGAGAAATCGAGAGATCGTCTCCATACGGCATCGGCAATTCTCTCTTCTTAAGTCCGTAATAACGGCATCGGCCCCCATGGGCTATAGGGTTTAATACCGTCCATACATGGACATATGGTATTTAAATACCTTTGTAATTCGTGCTCTGAATGCTACGCATCCAGACGCATATGTGCCACTGTTGGGACAGAAAATATTTATATGTGTATATGTTGGATGCTTGTTAAGAGGAGTACCAATGCTCCCTTATATAGTGGTCCAACAAGCCGAGTAGGTGGCAGTCACATGTAGGTAACTAACCAGTTAGTTAGCCTGAGGTAAGGAGGATGGCTACCTAACCAGGAGTTGGTAACTACCGATAAAATGTTGACCTCACCTAACCGGTTTAACGGCCTGATTAGGGGGACAAGGTGGTTATGATTACGGTAACCCCAAGGTTACTTAAAGTCATGACTTAATCCAAGTTTCTGGTGAAAGCCGTTCAAGCTCTCAAGTATTGTCAAGCATCCCAAGCAAGTGGGAGATGCCGAGGAGAATAAATCTCCGGATAAAATACGGCACGGAAGAATTCCGGCATTACGAGGTCTACAAGACCACATGTGAAAGATAAGTACGAGAACAACCGCCACGAAGGCTCCAAAGACTTGCAATTGATTCTCCGTCGGGACGGCAGAACTTCCGACCAGATGTCCAGAATGACACGGGATTCTCCAAAGGCAAGACCCCTTCAAATGAAGGGGAGGCCGTCTATTTATAGACTTTGTAAGCCCCTCCCCTAAACCGATGAAAATACCATCGGTTAGGGGTTTTAAACCCTATATCGAGCAAGTCTCTATGGACACATGGTATTTAAATACCCATGTTCTCCCCGCCCATCGAGCAAGTCTCTGGGATGGTGGATTTTGTGCTTATATGTATATGTTTTCTTGAGGAGACTCTGCCCAAGCGGAGGTTCTGCCCAAGGACATATTCGTATATTCACAAATTTGTGTTCTATATATATGTTTCTTAAGACGAAACTCTGCCCAAGTGGAGATTCCGTCCAAGAACACATATATAAAGATTACAAATTTGTAATTATACAAATATGTTCCTTAAGGAGAATCTCGCCCAGGCAAAGATCTTTCTCAGGGGACATATCCATATAAAACAAACCCGTGTTATATGTATATGTTTCTTAGAGGAATTCTGCCCAAGCGGAGGTTCTGCCCAAGAACATATTCGTATATTCACAAATTAATGTTCTTATGTATATGTTCCTTAAGGGGAAACTCTGCCCAAATGGAGACTCCCCTAAGAACATATCCATAAAATCATAAATTTGTGCCTATACGCATATGTCTCTTAGGAGAAATCTTGCTCGGACAAAAGTTCCTTCTAAATTCATATCCGTAATCACAACTTCATGTTTATATAGATGTATTTCTTAGTGGAATCTCTGCCCAATAGAGACTCTGCCCGAGAACGTATCTATAAATCGCAAATATACCCCATTGTGTATGTGTTTCTCAAAAGGGAATCCCGTTCATACGGGGCACCTTCCCATCGGATACTCTGTTCAAATAGAGATACCGTTTGAGAATATATTCACAAAGTGCAAATTCGCGTTTATACACATATATTTCTTTAAGGCAAAATCCCTCTGGGCAAAGTTTCTCCCGAGAGCACATAGACATAAGCATACGCCCATATAAATACACCACTACAAGGACACCCTGCCTAAGCAAGGACTCCCAAGACATACTCATATATTCAAAAAAAAAAAAAAGGATTGTGATAATATACACACATCCAAAGAAAAAGGAGGATAGACAAGAACTGCGCTCAGATACTCTAAATGGGAGCACATATGCACCTCCACGAAAACCATACCGTGGAAATGGACTTTGGACAGTAATCACAATGGGACAAGGACTTCCATGGATACATCCATATGCTCTCCGGAAATTGTACCCGCACAAGTGCGAAATGAGGAGAAAAGAAACTCTACCTCAAACTCGAACTTTGCTCAGAAATGGCATTGTGAAAGAACCTCATATAAAAATTTGCACAGTTATCCTTCTAATACGGATATTGCTCTGGGATATAATACCCCCAAGTTCAAAATCAATATCTACGGGTATATACCCGTTCATAATAATAATCCTCATGTTTTCCCAAATAAAAATGCCTACCACCCTTTCGCAAAAAAAGAAAAGACCTCAAACAGGTCCACGGTATATACCCTCCCCTTTTTTTCAAAAATCAAACTTCGGACTCCAAAAAAGGCAGTCATTTCAACAAATGAAATATCCAAAGCAAAAGCATTTCAAAAACAATCGAAAGAATGAAAAAACACGTCAAAATCAGGATTTTCTAAAAGCCGTATGCATATTTTTCTCGTCCTTTACTATGAATGGTATTCGGGTTAAGACCGGTATTAAATAATACCAAGAGTTTTAACTCGATGTAAATGTAACATCGATTCCGGTCGATGAGACAGAGGTCCAGCACATGCTACCCTAATTGCCTGATGAGAATAGACATGGGACTCAAGGAGTTCAGATTAAAAAACGGCGCACCCGTCCGTTCGCGGACACACCCGTCCATTCGCGGACACTACCTGTCCGTTTCACGGACACCAAAATTCCTCTTCCGCATTGCGCGGACCTTTTCTTCTGTCTGCTAGACAGGCTGGCACGCCCCGCAACATAAAAATCAAAGCATATGAAATAA
>JACBKR010003377.1:27500-29667 GCA_014218235.1 Colocasia esculenta
ACCTCATCAAGTATACCTCATATTTGAATGTATTATATCACAAATACCCTTCTGTCAGTTGAATCGAACCATAGTTGGATTAAAGGGTAGAAAAGATTAACCTGCCCTCCTAGTAAATTCTCCTCTCCACACCCACAACCCCCTCTTTCTTTCTCGCACATTCAAAATCTTTTTTGGTAAGGGCATTTTTTTCTTTTCAACTCTTTTAACAGTTTTGCCTAGGTTTTAACGGAATACTCTTTTTTGGGGGAGGGGGTTTGCATCCCCAAGTTTCTGGGGATTGAAAAGTCATGGAAATATTTTCTGTGAAATTAAAGAGTCACAGGAAATCTTTTCCAGTGAACTAGAACCATGTGTTTGTAAATTTCATGTGTAAAATGGAATCTCACATTTGCATTGCTTGGAGATAAGGGGGTGAGAAATATTTCTCTCTTCTACCTTTTTCATATTTTTGGCTATTTACCATATTTAGCATTTGTACAATGTCTTTATTGCAAATCATAATAGAACCAAGAGTTGAATTTTTATTCGTGCAAATGGACTCTTGTCAAGAGATTGTTCAACTTTGGACTCTTTTTTCTCTTAGGAAGGGATTCTACAAAGTGAAACATTTTTTTTGGTATCTTCATAGTATGTTGTGTCTATCATTTCACTAAACTGCTAATTTGTTATTTTAACTCTACATTTTACCACTTGACATGCACTGTGTTCTACTTTATTTTTAGCATCTCTGGTCCATTCAGATCCACCTGCCTTTTTCAAAGGAATAATATAAATGTGTCTTCTGCATACTTATAATGAAGGGTTTTTTTGCATATATATTCCTCTACATATTTACATACATATCCTTCATCTCCATATATTGGAAAAATACCTTCATATTTCAAAATATTGTGCTTATGCACTTCCATTTTTATATCATTGAAAATGTCAAGCAATGTAAATAAAAGTGCAAAAATGCCCCTAGGACTGTGATCTTGTGATATCCTTCTTCTTGTGGTTTTTTCCCATATTGGAAATCCATGGGAGTTTCACTTATATGTAGGGGATTCCCTCAACTCAATGCTTAGGTTTTGGGTTAGAGTTTGCGTCTTTAACATGGTATCAAAGCGGGTTTACCCATTGGATCGTCTCTCCATATGCGGACACTTGTCCCCACTCGTGTTGTGCCCCAAACTGGTTGGTTTGTCCCGAGGGTGGGTGTTGTGGTTTTGTCCCATATTGACAATCCATAGGAGTTTCATCTCTATATATGTAAAGGATTCACTCAACTCAATGGCTAAGTTTTGGATTAGAGTTCAGACCTTTAACACTTATGAAGCCTAACTTGAGGTCAAATTTGTGATTTCATCATGACATGGGTATAAATCAAGGTTTGCTGGATCGCCGATTTAGACCGAATCGGGTTCGTCCTGATTCGATCCGATTCGGTCCTATGCGCTTGGATCCTGCCAGAAATCTTGCTATCTGGCTCATTTCTTGCCCGATTTGCCTGGATTTTTCCTCTTTTTTTTCGCCTGGAACCACTTCATTTTAGAAGGCACCATCTTGCAACCCTGCACATTATGGTACCCTGCTAGCCGCCCACCTGCAAGGTGCTTCTTTAGGCGAGAGGTGCCTCCTCCTTGTCCCGTATAGCCACAATAGTTGCACTTGTAATTGTGCCCAAGGTTTGTCGGATCGCCGATTCGAACTGAATCTGGTTTGTCTTGATTCGACCTGATTTGGTCAGATTCACATGTAAATATATAATTATATATGTATACGATGAATATGTATTACATATATATGTATATGTAAGACATATATGCATGCATATATGTAACATATATGCATGCATATATGTAACATATGTATGCCAGATATGAGAATGGGCTCAGAGATGCACATGGGATTACATGGAACTCATATCTTATTACTTTCTTATTCATATGTAATATCTTAAGTAAATAAATTGTTTCATTTAAGTACTCCCTATTTGAATCCAATAAAATATTAAAAAAATCATCTCTTACCAATAAAAAGTCAACTTTTCTAAGAAGAAAATCGCGATTTTGATGATTCCATCAAAATAACGACTTTTTAATTGTTCATAATTTGGTCTATTTAAAAATTTTATAATTCAAATAAACTCAATAGAACACTAAAAATCCAAAGTCCGATGAAA
>JACBKR010003378.1:0-29607 GCA_014218235.1 Colocasia esculenta
CCACTTATATAAAGTAAAACTATTTGACCAGTAAATTCCAAACTTATGAAGGCACTGTCAAGTTCAGGTACTTCAGAAATAATAGGCCCATAAATTCTTGGTTTTAATGAACTAGGAAGAGGAGACTGGATAATCTACAAGGAAGACCTATGTTTGACACAAGCTCTTTTTCCATCAATTTCTATAGAAACATATTTGTGGGAATCCTCTCTATTTGCGTAAAGTTTCCTCCATTATTGATGAATAGCAATACTGAAGTGGGTGCCTTCATTAAGTCCCTATGTCTTGAATACCTGTGAGATGGCATGCAAGAAAGAAATGATCAGGAGTTTCCACTGCTGTATCCCAACAAGAACTTCTCCTGTTAAGTCCTGGTTGAAGTTTGACTCTTATCACTTTTTAGATAGCCGATTATATGCCAACTTACCATTCATATTAATTTTTTGCAGGACACTCCTTTTTTCCACATAGACTCAAGCCACTCAACTCTACATACTCCCTTTTAACCTGACAATTCGGTTTGGTTGTGCCTGTGTATGGAGTAGGGCTTTGGGGGCTGTGTAGGGAGGGGGGTGTTCCGGCGGGGGTGGGGGTGGGGGGGTGGGGGGAGGTCACAGGCGAGGGGGTTCTACCTGGGGGAGCTTTTCAGTGAGTGGGTGGGGGGGCGACTTTGCAGAAGGGGGTGGGGGGGGTCCAGTGGGAGGGTGTAGTGGGGTGGGGCTCAATGATGGGGTTGGGGGTTTCAGTGGGGAGGGAAACAGTTGGGGGGGGGGGGGGGGGTTGGCGCTATGCAGGCAGAATTAGGTGTGATGACCATTGCAAGTCAAAATTAGCCACCCTGGATCCGGCAGCCCTATTCCTTTTTCTGCCATGTGTGATTGATCTTGGTGATCACCTTCGAGTTTGGAAGAAGTTGGGAGATGTTTAAGCTTGTACTCTAAATTCTTGTGGTGCTCTGTCTGGGTTTTGGATAGCTTCTGCGATCTGTATGTTGTCCTTACATGTCAAATTCCTTCCATTTCAGGAGTGACTGAATTTTCATTGTGATCCAGGTTTCTCTTTCCATAGTCTCTTAAGCAGATTCAGAAGCAGGATGAACCATGGATTCTGCCTCCTTATCAGCAGAGCTACCAAAATCTATCTATGTTCTTCTTCTTCTACTTTTATATTTTTACAGAAATGCATGGTTAACTACAATTAGATATCCTATTTTTTTATTTTGTTCATACTAATTCATGAGTTTTAAGCACAGTTTGCAACTCTATTAATGCCATAATTTTCGGATAGTTTTAAGCACAGTCTTAAGCACAGTTTGCCACTCTATTTTGTTCATTTCCCGCTGTAGCACTGTCACAATGTAGCTACGTGCCATCTTTTCCTTTTTCTTTAAATTTTGTATTCACTCTAATTTTTTATTAACTTAAGTTCTAGGAACTATAAATACCTTTCATTAACCATATGTGTAGGGAAAGGAGGTTACTACTCAGATTCTATCCAGTTCTAATTGCCTCAGTAGGTATTTTTTTGTACTTAATTTATATATACTAAAATTATCAAAATTCAGCTTCTATAGATCATTTAACTCCTCCTGTAATGTATAAGCTTAGATATGAAAGACAATTATTTTCAATTTGGTGACAGAAAGCCATGAATATGATAACACTTATGCAATTGGGAATTCTAAATCTCAGACAGGGTTGGTAGATTTTGAGTCTCTTTCATATGTATTATTCAACATGCATGTAAAAATCTAATAGGCTTCTTGATATCCAACTCACAGATTAGTACTTATTCTTTAATAGGATTCTCCAATTGTAAAGTTATGACTGCATGCAGGTAATTTTATTAGAACTTATCAGCATTGGAGATAAAATCTCAATAAACTATCTCCCTTTGTTATTTTATTTTCATATTTATGTGGGTTATTATTGCACTTGTTTATATGCATGCTTTAGTTTTTATTTTCTTTTTAACACTGCACACACTTCACGAGAACGTGTTAAGCCCGTGTCAATGAACCTCTCGTTCAAGACTTTGGGATTGATGTGCACGAGTCTTATTTCAAAGATGAGAACGTGTAATCTAACTCAAAGTCTTGAATTGTCCCGTTTTGGACAGTCTGTGAATGTTTGATCGCAGTTAGGTGGTCATTTACTATGTGCTTGTATTATTTGTTGAAATTTTCGGGTGTGTCTACTCACTCCTCTCTGATATACCTTATTGATTTAGAATATTTTCTTAACCACTTATTAGTAAGTGTTTTAAGAATAATCTTAATCAATAAATATTTTTGGTATATCAGAGGTGTGGGGAGATGCTGCCGAAATTTTCAGCAAATAATACAATCACATAGTAAATGGTCATCTGAGTGCGATCAATATTCACAGATGGGTAAAAGTGATAATATAATAATAAATCCTTCCTATTCATTTCGGTTACGTCGAAGGATGTGTGATTTAGAATTTTAAAGTTATTTGTCTATTGATATTGTTTGGGCGTAGGACAGCAATGGCTTCAGACCGTTCATGGATGTATCGCAGAATAGTTGATCATGTGGTGTCCCAGGAGTTTAGGGTCGGAGTTGAGAATTTCGTTCAGTTTGCATTGGGAATCCAAATGCAGAAGTAGACAGGCAGGTGTGTTGGCCCTTTTGGTACGGCAGCAAGCAAACCTAGAGGGGGGGTGAATGGGTTTTTCTGAAATCTGAAATAGAATCTTAAACACAGAAAATAACACTTGAAAGTTTGGTTAGTTTAGTGTGATAAAGAGTAGCAGTGCGGAAGCAAATAAACAATCACACAAGGACACAGGAGATTTATCCTGGTTCGGCCCTTCCCACATGGAAGTCCTACGTCCAGTCCCCAAGCAACCTCTTGGGATTTCACTAACCAAGGGTACAGTCCCCCTTATGGACCTTACAACACCCTGGATCCCCCACCGGTCTTCTTCTCTTTCCCGGGCAAGAAGGCAGCCCACTTCTCTTACAGGTAAAGAAGCAACCTCCTGGAACAAACCCCAGTGCGGTTCTGCTAGACACAAACCCCTAGCTGGGTTAGACACTGTATACAGTCCTACAGCTGGACACAGATCTTCCTTAGAAAGATCAGACTGAGAAGCTTTACAAGATTAACACTTGTGCAAAGCTTACAGTCACAAGCTCTCCCCAGATATACAATGAGCTCGGAGAGAAAACAGAAGAGAGAAAAGAAGGCTCGAATGCTTGAAAGCTTGGAAGCTTGAGAGCTTGAAATGCTTTGAATGCTTCTTCTTGGCTCAGGCTCTTTCTCTCTTTCTTGAGTGTGTGTGGCGTGAAGGTGCTTCTCACAGATGTACACTCCTTCAAAGATATTCAGGAAAAGGCTCTTGTTGATCTTCAGCAGTGCTCCTTCTTTTATATGAGCATTTTGAATGGATCCGTTGAAGAGATCCGTTGAGTTCTAGCCGTTGCTCATCTCCTCTTCATTTGTCTTAATCAGACTCTGATGGTCTTCGATGTCTGTGAGCATAGAAGAGAGTGTTAGCATAAAAGAGTGTTTATGATAAACGATGCATGGTACTGTGCTTCTGCTAACATACTGAAAATAGTAGGTCATACTTTTTGACAGGATTCTGAAATATGCATGCAGCTTTTTGTCAGAAGATATTTGACTTTTTATTTAAGCGCCAAGCATATTTGAAATATAAAGCAATCTGTGTTTCAACAGAATCCATGAAGAATTCGATATGAGCATGACTTATGAAATCGTTATAGGAACGATTTCTTAACAATCGTTATGGGAACGATTTCTTACCAAATCACTGCGCTCAAAGAAGAAATCGTTGTGGCATCGACTTCTTAACAAATCGTTGCGCTTACAGAAGAAATCGTTATGGCATCGACTTCTTGGAAAATCATTTCGGTCACTTAAGGAATCGTTATGGGAACGACTCCTTATCAAATCAATACGCTCAAAGAATAAATCGTTACGGCTACTTATCAAATCGTTATGGCATCGACTTCTTAGCAAATCATTTCGGTCTCTTAGGAGTCGTTATGGGAACGACTTCTTATCAATCAATACGCTCAGAAGAAATCGTTACGGCTACTTATCAAATCGTTATGGCATCGACTTCTTAGCAAATCATTTCGGTCACTTAAGGAGTCGTTATGGGAACGACTTCTTATCAAATCAATACGCTCAAAGAAGAAATCGTTGGCATCGACTTCTTAACAAGTCGTTGCGCTTAATACTTTGGCACTTTAAACAGAAATCGATGTATATTGATTAAACATCGATTTTATCATTTTAGTGCGCCAAATATTGCATCAATGAAAGACTTAGCTTTTGCTATGAGATTGATGCGACACAGATGAAACAAATATTCAATTTAAGTTACATCATAAATTTTATTATCACCAAAATACAAGAACAATAGAGAGTGGTTCAACAATCTCCCCCTTTTTGGTGATGACAAAATTTATGTGATTTTCTGATAAAAATATATACATAGAGGTTAGCATAGAGGTTTCAGAAAATTCATACAAACTCTCCCCCTTTTTGTCACTAACCAAAAGGAAGGATCTTACCAGGCATTCTCTCCCCTTTGAGAAAATTTCTTACCATTGAGGGGTTCAACAATAATAGATTTCAATGAATGACTTCCCCTTAGTGAAGGCTCCCCCTGAGTATGAGACTCCCCTGAGTATGAGACTCCCCCTTAGTCTGTGCTCCCCCTGAGCATGAGAGACTCCACCTGAATGAAACTTGAAAATAATTATTAGTAATATTTAAAATTTACGAATAAATTAATGACTACTCCCTCTTCAGATATGAGATGGATGAAGAGTTGGCAGTCTTCAGTGCCTTGAGCATCCTTTGTTCCTGATGCCCCAAGGCTATCCTGCAAATGAGCTACTCAGAAGTAGGTACCCAAATAATTTTGGGTCCTTGATCGTTAGATGCATAAAAATAGCCTTTAGGTATCCAACTAGGTGCTTAGTTGTGCAGGTGTTTACTGTGGTGTCCTAATTTATTACAATGAGAACAACAATGAATATAATCTATTTTGTAGTTCTTATTGTTTTTATGATGTCTGTTTAGGACATAACTTTTTAAAACATTTTCTTTTACAGGGGCCATTTTCTGAGGCAACTTGGTTTCTTTTACAAATTTTGGTAATAGATATTTTCCTGGAATTACTGCTTGTTTTCCTTTTTCCAGAGGTATGTATCCAGGCCTTGCTTGTTATTTCCAGGTTTTGACCCTTTCAAACATAAAGCTAAGAAGTTTTTCCTTTTGTTAACTTTCTAACTGATTCTTTTAGGTAGAGATTTTCTTCAGTTAAAATTTTTAATTTTTCTTCTAACTCTAACTTTTCATTATTTTTACTTTTCAACCTTCATTCAAAAGATGATTATTTTCTTTACTATCTTTTAATTGTTCCTCTAATTGTTCCATTTCTGATTTAAGATCAGAATTAGTGTTTTCCAAACAGTAGGTTGTTCTGATATTTTTCAATTCTTTTACAACAACCTTGTGTTTATCATAAAGTTCATTAAAACATGATCTAAATCTTCAGATTCTGATCCTGAATCTGTGCAAGAATCAAAAGATGAGTTAAGATGTACCTCATCTAGTCCTACCATGAGGGCTAGATTTACCTGCTCTTTTTCCGATCTGAGCTTGATGATTCTGAGCTTGTGACCTCATCATTTTCCCAAGCAGCTGCCATTGCTTTTCTTTTGAATTTCTTGTGCTGCTTCTGGCTTTTCTGGTTGACCCGTCTTCTTGAGTCTTGGACAATCTGGTCTCAGATGTCCAGGTTTTCTGCATTCATAGCAGACTGGTCCTTTTTCCTTTTCCTCTTTTCTTTTGATCCTTCTTGATCCGTTTTTTCTTCTTCTTCAAAATTTTCTGAAGCTTGGACAATACTTCATCCTATTACAGTCTTCAGATCTCTACATCCTGGGAACTAGAAGAAGAGATGGAAGAGCGGCTACAACTTTAAGAGTGTTAGTGCATTTCATTTTAGATGAACTTTCAGATAATCGCTCCATATTTATTCATGTGCCATGAGAGAACTATTAAATTATCAATTGACAATTTGGTTAAGTCATGGGCTTCTTCAATAGCGTTACTTTAGGTGTCCATGAAACGGTTAAAGACCTAAGTATTTTTCTAACGGTTTCTTCATTGGAAGAGTTTTACCAAGAGAATTTAAGCCTACTACTATGCTTGAAAATCTATTATACATAGTAGTAATGTTTTCGCTTGAAAGCATTTTAAATTGTTCATATTGTGAAACAAGAATATCTATTCTAGTTTGTTTCACTTTATCCGTTCCTTCATAGTTATCTGCAATTTATCCCAAATTTCTTTAGCAGATTTGCATGCAGATACTCTACTAAATTCCTTTTTGGATAAGGCACAACATAAATAGTTCTTAGCTTTAAAGTTTAAAGATAGTTTATTTTTATCAGCTATTGTAATAGCAGTAGTGCCTGGAACAGGAACAACAACAAAATCACCTACCTCTATTACCTGCCACAGATCGAAGTCTGTGCCTCGAATGAAGCATTCCATTCGCATCTTCCAATATTGGTAGTCCTCTCCATCAAGAAAGGAGGTCTGGTGACTGATTGTCCTTCAGCATATCCTTGAGCTGCCATGGATCTTTACTCTAAGATCATTGGATCTTCTTTGAAAGTTCAGAGACTCGCTCTGATACCACTTGTTGGCCCTTTTGGTACGGCAGCAAGCAAACCTAGAGGGGGTTGAATGGGTTTTTCTGAAATCTGAAATAGAATCTTAAACACAGAAAATAACACTTGAAAGTTTGGTTAGTTTAGTGTGATAAAGAGTAGCAGTGCGGAAGCAATAAACAATCACACAAGGACACAGGAGATTTATCCTGGTTCGGCCCTTCCCACATGGAAGTCCTACGTCCAGTCCCCAAGCAACCTCTTGGGATTTCACTAACCAAGGGTACAGTCCCCCTTATGGACCTTACACACCCTGGATCCCCCACCAGGTCTTCTTCTCTTTCCCGGGCAAGAAGGCAGCCCACTTCTCTTACAGGTAAAGAAGCCACCTCCTGGAACAAACCCCAGTGCGGTTCTGCTAGACACAAACCCCTAGCTGGGTTAGACACTGTATACAGTCCTACAGCTGGACACAGATCTTCCTTAGAAGATCAGACTGAGAAGCTTTACAAGATTAACACTTGTGCAAAGCTTACAGTCACAAGCTCTCCCCAGATATACAATGAGCTCGGAGAGAAAACAAAGAGAGAAAGAAGGCTCGAATGCTTGAAAGCTTGGAAGCTTGAGAGCTTGAAATGCTTTGAATGCTTCTTCTTGGCTCAGGCTCTTTCTCTCTTTCTTGAGTGTGTGTGGCGTGAAGGTGCTTCTCACAGATGTACACTCCTTCAAAGATATTCAGGAAAAGGCTCTTGTGATCTTCAACAGTGCTCCTTCTTTTATATGAGCATTTTGAATGGATCCGTTGAAGAGATCCATTGGAGTTCTAGCCGTTGCTCATCTCCTCTTCATTTGTCTTAATCAGACTCTGATGGTCTTCGATGTCTGTGAGCATAGAAGAGAGTGTTAGCATAAAAGAGTGTTTATGATAATGATGCATGGTACTGTGCTTCTGCTAACATACTGAAAATAGTAGGTCATACTTTTTGACAGGATTCTGAAATATGCATGCAGCTTTTTGTCAGAAGATATTTGACTTTTTATTTAAGCGCCAAGCATATTTGAAATATAAGGCATCTGTGTTTCAACAGAATCCATGAAGAATTCGATATGAGCATGACTTATGAAATCGTTATAGGAACGATTTCTTAACAAATCGTTATGGGACGATTTCTTACCAAATCACTGCGCTCAAAGAAGAAATCGTTGTGGCATCGACTTCTTAACAAATCGTTGCGCTTACAGAAGAAATCGTTATGGCATCGACTTCTTGGAAAATCATTTCGGTCACTTAAGGAATCGTTATGGGACTCCCTTATCAAATCAATACGCTCAAAGAAGAAATCGTTACGGCTACTTATCAATCGTTATGGCATCGACTTCTTAGCAAATCATTTCGGTCTCTTAGGAGTCGTTATGGGAACGACTTCTTATCAAATCATACGCTCAAAGAGAAATCGTTACGGCTACTTATCAAATCGTTATGCATCGACTTCTAGCAAATCATTTCGGTCACTTAAGGAGTCGTTATGGGAACGACTTCTTATCAAATCAATACGCTCAAGAAGAAATCGTTGTGGCATCGACTTCTTAACAAGTCGTTGCGCTTATACTTTGGCACTTTAAACAGAAATCGATGTATATTGATTAAACATCGATTTTATCATTTTAGTGCGCCAAATATTGCATCAATGAAAGACTTAGCTTTTGCTATGAGATTGATGCGACACAGATGAAACAAAATATTCAATTTAAGTTCATCATAAATTTTATTATCACCAAAACAAATACAAGAAGAACAATATAGAGTGGTTCAACAAGGTGGCATCCTGTCCTTGTATGATTTGTAAAAATTTGAAGTGGAATTCCCCATGGGAAGTTCAACGCCATTTATACAGAAAAAGGTTTGTTGAAGGTTATATGAATTGGACATGTCATGGTGAGGACTTCTGGTCGCACGAGTCTAGTAATGTGGAAGGCACAAGTACGTACGTGGATATGGTTGTAGATGCTGCTGGTCCGGCATTCTGTGTACATGTGATCCTGTATACGCTGAAGACGTGCCGAATAAGGGAGCCGAAAGATTCTATCAGTTACTTAAGGATGCTGATGAGCCATTGTGGGATGGTTGTCAAAAGCACACTCGGTTGTCAGCGATGTCACAGTTGTTGATTTGAAATCTGAATTTCATATTTCTGAGAATTGCTTTGATCGTCTCCTCCTCATCATCAAGAGCATGTTACCTCCAGATGAAAGCTGCCTCCAATTTTTATCGTGCCAAGAAGATGGTGAATGATTTAGGACTTGGATATGTGAAAATAGATGCATGTCCTAATCATTGTATGTTGTATGACAAAGAGAATGCAGATATGGTATCCTGTTCAGTTTGCCGTCATGATAGATTTAAACCTAAAAAGGGGTCAATTCTAGGGAAGGATATACCTTATGCGTCATTGCGATATTTCCCCCTTACACCCAGGCTGCAGCGGATGTATATGTCTTTAAAGACAGCTGAACATATGAGGTGGCATGTAGAAAGAGTACGTCGGGACATGGATATTATGACTCATCTTGCAGATGGCGAAGCTTGGATTCATTTCAACCATGTTTATCCTATCTTCTCAAGGGAGTCACGTAATGTGAGGCTTGGTTTATGCACTGACGGATTTAATCCATTTGGAGGTTCAGTGGATTCCTACTCCAGCTGGCCAGTGTTCGTGACACCATACAACCTTCCTCCGAGCATGTGCATGAAGCGAGAGAATTTGTTCCTGTCCTTATTGATTCCTGGTCCGAAGAGTCCTACAAAAAATATAGACATCTATCTAAGACTGTTGATTGATGAATTGAAATTATTATGGACTGAGGGGGTCAATACTTATGATGCATCTAGAAAGCAAATTTTCACCATGAGGGCGGCATTGATGTGGACTATAAGTGATTTTCTGCATATGGAATGCTATCTGGTTGGAGCACACATGGGAGGCTAGCATGTCCGTATTGTATGGATAATACCAAATCGTTTGTACTTAAACTGGTGGGAAGTCCTGCTGGTTTGATTGCTATCGTCAGTTTTTACCAGTTGATCACCCTTTTAGAAGACAAAAAATGCATTCCTAAAGAACAGAAAGGAACGATGAAGTTATATTCGAGAGGTTGTCCGGTCATGATATGGCAGCACATGTTGAAAATTTTCCAGATATCACACAACAGATGGGCAGTACCCGACACCTTTTAGGTTTTGGGAAGGAGACAACTGGGTGAAGAAAAGCATTTTCTGGGAGCTACCTTATTGGTCGACTCTTCTTGTGCGGCCAATCTAGACGTGATGCATATCGAGAAAAATGTCTTTGATAATGTATTCAACACAGTTATGGATATCAAAGGTAAAACAAGGACAATGTGAATGCACGCTTGGACTTGTCCATGCTCTGTAACGTCCAGAGTTAGAAATTGTTGAAGTAAATGGGAAATCAATTAAACCAAAAGCAGTTTATGTGCTTGGAGGAGGACAAGTAAAGCAAGTGTGTCAGTGGCTGAAACAACTGAGATTTCCTGACGGTTATGTGTCAAATATTGCTCGTTCTGTCAATGTCAGTGAGGGAAAGATATATGAATGAAGAGTCACGACTGCCATGTATTCATGCAAAGGTTGCTACCTATTGCATTTCGTGACATCTTGCCGAAGCAGCTATGGGGAGCGTTATCTGAGTTGAGTCGATTTTTCACGATTCTATCTGCATCAGAACTCAGGCTTCAGGATGTGCAAACTATCGACCAGAATGTGGTCACAACTGTATGCAGTTGGAGAAGATATTTCCACCTGGTTTCTTCGATTCAATGGAGCATTTACTCGTACATCTACCATATGAAGCAAAGGTCGGAGGGCCAGTACAATATAGATGGATGTATCCATTTGAGAGGTATATGCAAATATGAACTATTTCCTTCGTACGATTGCACCTTACGTAAGTGATAGCTTTTCTAATTGTCTCTTACATTGTGGATGTAGGTGTATGCATGACCTTAAAATGAAAGTCCGAAATAAAGCAAAAGTGGAGGGTTCTATTGCTGAGGCATACATTATGGAGGAAATCTCTAACTTTTGTGCAATGTACTTTGAAGCAGACATTCAAACTCGTCGGACACAACCTCCACGTAATGATGATGGGGGGGAATCTGTCGGTTCAAATCGACTCTCATATTTACTCATCCTGGACGTGCCTTCGGACGTTCTTCAACTCGAATGCTGGATGACAGAGAGTTATGTGCCGTAGAGATATATATTCTCTTAAATTGTTCTGAGCTAGAATGTTATGTTGAGTAGTACTAATCTCACAATTTAAATTTATATGTAAGTTTTTTGCCTTTATTCTACCTATTCAATGTGATATGCTATTCATATTGCAGACAATTTGATTCAGAATTAATACAAAAAAATCCACAACTCACTGATTTTGAGGTTGAAAAAGAACGAGAGAAGTCATTGGCCTTATGGCTAAGACAACGCGTAAGTGTACACCGTCAAAGAGTATTCAACAAAATTCATTTCATTTTATAACTAGTCCTTTTCTACACGCAGGTGCAAGAAGGTTTATTACTGATGAAAGAGTTCGTCAGGTAGCCTACGGCCCATCCAAAATTGCACAGAATTATCCTGGATTTATTGTCAATGGGTATAGGTTTCATACGAAAGACTATGGGCAGAATAAATCTACCATGAACAGTGGCGTATGTGTAAAAGGAAGTACATACAATGAAAGTGAGTATGACTACTATGGTATTGTAGAGGAGATCCTACAATTGCAATATCTAGGACAAGACAATCATATATTCTTGTTCAAGTGTCATTGGTTTGATCCGAATTCATTCGAAATGACACAACACATGGGATTGTCGAGCTTAAGCATAAGTCAAAATTGAATACTTATGAGCCATTCATCTTAGCCACACAAGCCCAACAAGTGTATTATACAAGCTATCCTTCATGTACAAACAAAGAACGAAATGATTGGTGGTAGTTTGCAGAGTTAAGTCAAGACTATTCTCTGATTATGAATTGGACATGACTGATCAGACAGCTGAAGAGATCACGCAGAATTCTTTCAAGAAGACTTTGTTGAACATGTAGAGTTGACAACTCATATTGGAGAAGACGAATCCGAAGCACCAATGTCCTTGTCTCACGGAAATGAGGTCGAAGAAGTCGATCCACGTGAGATGAAAGACAGTAGTGCTCGTCGTACAGATATTGAATATGAAAGTTCTGGTGAGGAAGAGGAATATACCAGTGATGAATGTGAAGATGATGATGAAGATGGGGTTGAATTAGACATATCGTCATCATCTGAGGAGGAAATGGATATCAATTAAACTATGGTAGAATTTTTTCACACTTGTAGAGTATATTTAAAGCACTCACTTTCAATATAAGCAATTGACTAGTAAACATTATGATTTTATGTTCTCTATGAAGATATGGTGCGTGGAGGAAGATCTGGTAGCAGTTCTAGGAGGGGCATTCGTGGGAGGGCTTTGTTCCCCGCATCTGGTATGTATATTTTTCTAATATAGTCATCAGCTGTGTATTTTTCTCTGTATATTATTTATGTGTACTTGTGTAGTGTTAATGCCATTAAAATTGTTACAGTTTCTGCTTCTCCTTCGAGTGAGCATACACCTCCTCTACCTAGCGGACTAGGTTTGTATATTTCAATTTTCAAGTATTTTTTTAGTCATTATTTACACATATTATTAATGTTATTAGAATTGTTACAGTTGTTGGTCCTTCTTCTGCATCTCCTAGCGTGCCTGCAGGTATGTATATTTCAATTCCAAGTATTTTTGTAGTAATTATTTATATATATATTAATGTTATTAGAATTGCTACAGTTTCTAGTTCTTCTGCTCCTACCGTACCTGCAGGTATGTATATTTACAAATGTACTTTTATTGTGCATTCATCTTCCTCATTACTTATGCGTTCTATTCTAGTTACAGCTGTTGGTGCATCCTCCGAGTCTCCTCCTGTAGTAGCTGGTATGTATATGTAAAGTTATACTTTAATGTATGCATTAATTCTGATGCCATTAAAATGTCACATGCTCAGGTCACTCTACACATTCTCCAGATGCACCAGTAGATTTGTATATTTAACTGTTAGGGTATTTCTGTAGTCATTATTTAGTATTTTGTACATTACTCATGTTGTTCATCATTATTTTCCAGGTTCGGTGCCAGAGGATGCTGGTAGTCTGCAGGAGGCAGAGGTAGTTTTTATGAGAGCACTCTGCGGGAGGTCTGGATTAATAGGTACGTAATCAACATGTATGTATTTCTTATGGGCAATGAAGTGAATTTAGTTCAGAAATTGACATTATGCAGTTACATCATTGCAGTGATAAAATAGAGCCTACTCAAGCATCTCAATTCATCACAAGAACGTTACAAGCACATTTTTCTGGGCCAATTCATAGATTCATGATTTTCGATGGAGGTCCAGGAGCACTTGTATCAGATGTTCATGGTATGAATTTCATATTGTAATTTAATTATTATCGTATCATACAGCAGTTCACTAACTCTTATGTATATAGAGCCAACATCGATTCACGAGTCGTACGGACGAGGCGCGGTCTCGATTTGTATGGACGATGACGCAAGATCAAATTTCAAGCATTTGAGTATAACGCGAGAAAAAATACAGAGAAACTTTCTCAGAGTGCAGACCCGACTCTTTGGAGGAGCGGGGCCCAGTTGGATGAGGGGAGAATATTGGAAAACTCTTTGCAACATCTGGGCTGCAGAGAGATGGCAACAAACATCTCAATAATGAAAGTTAATCGGGCTGCGAATCCAGAAGCAAACATGCATACTGGTGGGTCTGTCTCTTTTGCGACCATCAGTCCAGATTGGTAAGTAATTGTCCATTTCTGGTCTCTTTTATTTATAAAGGTACTCATTTATGTCAGTTTTTTCTGTGAAATAGGAGAAGGAGCTAAAAGGCAGCCGACATTTTCCGAGGTGTTCGATAAAACACAAGAAAAAAGGAACGGACGTATACATTAGCGATAGAGCCGAGTGGTTGCAGTAAGTATTTAGAAGATATTTACTATTTAATTTTTCACATTAATATGAATATTAACTACTATCGTTTTTTTAGTTTCTTGCAGGAGTCATACAGCCAACAAATGACAGAGAAGTACGTCGGGGAGGACGAGCAGCCGCCGTTAGATCCTGAGGTATGGGTTGCGGCATCTGGGGCCCAAAGAAAGCCATGTGTATGGTTTTGGGCACAGCATCGACAGGAGCCGGGTGTTATCTGGAGGATCCAGCTCAGGGTCACAGACCAGTGCATTCCATGCAGGAGTTGGTACTCCAGGTACTTCTCCAGGACAGCTGATGGGCTTCATTGACAGTAGGATATCGGGCTTAGAGTCTCGTCTGACGGATTCGATGGAGACTCGTCTGGCCCAGATGCAGATGCAGGTGACCGACGCACTACAGGCCCAGCTCTCCAGTCCCTCTCCCAGGTTATCTCCCAGGCCTTCTCCCGATCAAACATTCCTCCTCCACAAGCAGCACCTCCTCCACAGGCAGCACCATCAACATCAGCACACGCCCCTCACGTGAGTAAATTTATTTTATTTCAGAGGTTTATTTTAACAGTAACTTAGTTTAACTTTAATTTGGGTTGATCGACGCACAATTTCTTGTTAAGCGAGTTAGGTTAGTTAAAAAGGGAGAACTTAGGTAGGTTGGGGGTTCAAAATTAGAAATACTCATCCGATTGGCCTCTGATTTTTTCAGAAAGGTCGGAGCGATGAGTGTGACTTGTGGAAACCGCCGTCGATCAATTCGGACTCCCGGTTTGAGGTCGACGCCTCAAACTTACATTAAGCAAGTTAATTTAGTTAAAAAATGAAATACTTCGATTTGAGGGACCAAAATTAGAAACACTCTTCCATTGCCCTCCGGTTTGTTCCAGCACGGTCGGGTCGATGAGTGTGACTTGTGGAAACTGACGGAGTTCAATTCGGACTCCCGGTTTGACCGCGACGCGCCAAGTCGTCTTAAACCAGTAGTTTAGTTAAATAATGAAAAACTTCGATTGAGGGACCAAAATTAGAAATATTCATCGATTGGCCTCCGATTTGTTCCACACGGTCGGGTCGATGAGTGTGACTTGTGGAACCGCCGTCGACAATTCGGACTCCCGGTTTGAGGTCGACGCCTCAAACTTACATTAAGCAAGTTAATTTAGTTAAAAAATGAATACTTCATTTGAGGAACCAAATTAGAAATACTCTTCCAATTGCCCTCGGTTTGTTCCAGCACGGTCGGGTCGATGAGTGTGACTTATGGAAACTGACGGAGTTCAATTCGGACTCCGGTTTGACCTCGACGCTCCAAGTCGTCTTAACCAAGTTAGTTTAGTTAAAAAATGAAAACCTTGGTTTGAGGGACCAAAATAGAAATACTCATCCGATTGTCCTCCGGTTTGTTCTAGCACGGTCGGGTCGATGAGTGTAACTTGTGGAAATGACGGAGTTCAATTCGGACTCCGGTTTGACCGCGACGCGCCAAGTCGTCTTAAGCAAGTTAGTTTAGTTAAAAAATGAAATACTTCGATTTGAGGACCAAAATTAGAATACTCTTCAATGGCCTCGGTTTCTTCCAGCACGGTGGGTCGATGAGTGTGACTTGTAGAAACTGACGGAGTTCAATTCGGACTCCCGGTTTGACTGCGACGCTCCAAGTCGTTTTAAACCAAGTTAGTTAGTTAAAAAATGAAAAACTTCGGTTTGACGGACCAAAATTAGAATACTCATCCGATTGCCCTCCAGTTTGTTCCAGCACGGTCGGGTCGATGAGTGTGGACTTGTGGAAACTGACGGAGTTCAATTCAGACTCCAAGTTTGACCGCGACGCGCCAAGTCGTCTTAACCAAGTAGTTTAGTTAAAAAATGAAAAAACTTTGATTTGAGGGACCAAGATTAGAAATACTCATCCGATTGCCCTCCGGTTTGCTACAGCACGGTCGGGTCGATGAGTGTGACTTGTGGAAACTGACGGAGTTCAATTCGGACTCCAGTTGACCTCGACGCTCCAAGTCGTCTAACAAGTTAGTTTAGTTTAAAAATGAAAAACTTCGATTTGAGGGACCAAAATTAGAAATACTCATCCGATTGCCCTCCGGTTTGTTCCAGCAGGTCGGGTCGATGAGTGTGACTTGTGGAAACTGACGGAGTTCAATTCGGACTCCGGTTTGACCTCGACGCTCCAAGTCGTCTTAACAAAGTTAGTTTAGTTAAAAAATGAAATACTTCGATTTGAGGGACCAAAATTAGAAATACTCTTCCAATTGGCCTCCGGTTTGTTCCAGTACGGTCGGGTCGATGACTGTGACTTGTGGAAATGACGGACTTCAATTCGGACTCCCGGTTTGACAGCGACGCGCCAAGTCGTCTTAACAAGTTAGTTTAGTTAAAAAATGAAAAACTTTGGTTTGAGGGACCAAAATTAGAAATACTCATCCGATTGCCCTCCGGTTTGTTCTAGCACGGTCGGGTCGATGAATGTGACTTATGGAAAAACGGAGTTCAATTCGTACTCCCGGTTGAGGTCGACGCCTCAAACTTACATTAAGCAAGTTATTTAGTTGAAAATGAAATACTTCGATCTGAGGGACCAAATTAGAAATACTCTACCAATTGGCCTCCGGTTTGTTCCAGCACGGTCGGGTCGATGAGTGTGACTTGTGGAAACTGACGGAGTTCAATTCGGACTCCCAGTTTGACCGCGACGCGCCAAGTCGTCTTAACCAAGTTAGTTTAGTAAAAAATGAAAACATTGATTTGAGGGACCAAAATTAGAAATACTCATCCGATGCCTCCGGTTTGTTCCAGCACGATCGTGTCGATGAGGTGACTTGTGGAAACTGACGGAGTTCAATTCGGACTCCAGTTTGACCTCGACGCTCCAAGTCGTCTAACAAGTTAGTTTAGTTAAAAAATGAAAAACTTCGATTTGAGGGACCAAAATTAGAAATACTCATCTGATTGCCCCCGGTTTGTTCCAGTACGGTCGGTCGAGAGTGGTGACTTGTGAAACAGACGGAGTCAATTCGGACTCCCGGTTTGACCTCGACGCTCCAAGTCGTCTTAACCAAGTTAGTTTAGTTTAAAAATGAAATACTTCGATTTGAGGGACCAAAATTAGAAACTCTTCCAATTGGCCTCCGTTTGTTCCAGCAACGGTCGGGTCGATGAGTGTGACTTGTGGAACTGACGGAGTTCAATTCGGACTCCCGGTTTGACCGCGACGCGCCAAGTCGTCTTAACCAAGTTAGTTTAGTTAAAAATGAAAAACTTTGGTTTGAGGGACAAAATTAGAAATACTCATCGATTGCCCTCCGGTTTGTTCTAGCACGGTCGGTAGATGATGTGACTTGTGGAAACTAACGAGTTCAATTCGGATCCCGGTTTGAGGTCGACGCTCAAACTTCATTAAGCAAGTTAATTTAGTTGAAAAATGAAATCTTCGATTTGAAGGACCAAAATTAGAAATACTCTTCCAATTGGCCTCCGATTTGTTCCAGCACGGTCGGGTCGATGAGTGTGACTTGTGGAAACTGACGGAGTTCAAATCGGACTCCCGGTTTGACTGCGACGCTCCAAGTCGTTTAACCCAGTTAGTTAGTTAAAAAATGAAAAACTTTGGTTTGAGGGACCAAAATTAGAAATACTCATCCGATTGCCCTCCGGTTTGTTCCAGCACGGTCGGGTCGATGAGTGTGACTTGTGGAAACTGACGGAGTTCAATTCGGACTCCCGGTTTGACCGCGACGCGCCAAGTCGTCTTAACCAAGTTAGTTTAGTTAAAAATGAAAAACTTCGATTGAAGGACCAAAATTAGAAATACTCATCCGATGGCCTCCGATTTGTTCCAGCACGGTCGGGTCGATGAGTGTGACTTGTGGAAACTGACGGAGTTCAATTCGGACTCCCGGTTTAACCTCGACGCCCAAGTCGTCTTAACCAAGTTAGTTTAGTTAAAAAATGAAAACCTTCGATTTGAGGGACCAAAATTAGAAATACTCATCGGATTGCCCTCCGATTTGTTCCAGCACGGTCGGGTCGAAGAGTGTGACTTGTGGAAACTGAGGGAGTTCAATTCGGACTCCGGTTTGACCGCGACGCGCCAAGTCGTCTTAACCAAGTTAGTTTAGTTAAAAAATGAAGAACTTCGATTTGAGGGGGACCAAAATTAGAAATACTCATCCGATTGGCCTCCGGTTTGTTCCCGCCACGGGGTCGATGAGTGTGACTTGTGAAAACTGATGGAGTTCAATTCGGACTCCGGGTTTGACCTCGACGCTCCAAGTCGTCTAACCAAGTTAGTTTAGTAAAAAATGAAATACTTCGATTGAGGGACCAAAATTAGAAATACTCTTCAAATTGGCCTCCGATTTGTTCCAGCACGGTCGGGTCAATGGAGTGGACTTGTGGGGAAACTGACGGAGTTCAATTCGGACTCCCGGTTTGACCGCGACGCGCAAGTCGTCTTAACCAAGAGTTAGTTTAGTTAAAAAATGAAAAACATCGGTTTGAGGGACCAAAATTAGAAATACTCATCGATTGCCCTCCGGTTTGTTCCACCACGGTCGGGTCGATGAATGTGACTTGTGGAAATTGACGGAGTTCAATTCGGACTCCGGGTTTGACCTCGACGCTCCAAGTCGTCTTAACCAAGTTAGTTTAGTTAAAAAATGAAATACTTCGATTTGAGGGACCAAATTAGAAATACTCTTCCAATTGCCCTCCGGTTTGTTCCAGCACGGTCGGGTCGATGAGTGTGACTTGTGGAAACTGACGGAGTTCAATTCGGACTCCCGGTTTGAACCGCGACGCGCCAAGTCGTCTTAACCAAGTTAGTTTAGTTAAAAATGAAAAACTTCGGTTTGAGGGACCAAAATTAGAAATACTCATCCGATTGCCCTCG
This sequence comes from Colocasia esculenta, assembly GCA_014218235.1. NCBI lineage: Eukaryota > Viridiplantae > Streptophyta > Magnoliopsida > Alismatales > Araceae > Colocasia > Colocasia esculenta. The sequence continues at coordinate 18,683 of JACBKR010003378.1, forward strand.
GTTGTTCCAGCACGGTCGGGTCGATGAATGTGACTTGTGGAAACTAACGGAGTTCAATTCGGACTCCCGGTTTGAGGTCGACGCCTCAAACTTACATAAGCAAGTTAATTTAGTTCAAAAATGAAATACTTCGATTTGAGGGACCAAAATTAGAATACTCTTCCAATTGGCCTCCGTTTGTTCCAGCACGGTCGGGTCGATGAGTGTGACTTCTGGAAACTGACGGAGTTCAATTCGGACTCCGGGTTTGACCTCGGACGCTCCAAGTCGTCTTAACCAAGTTAGTTTAGTTAAAAAATGAAATACTTCGATTTGAGGGACCAAAATTAGAAATACTCTTCCATTGCCCTCCGGTTTGTTCCAGCACGGTCGGGTCGATGAGTTGACTTGTGGAAACTGACGGAGTTCAATTCGGACTCCGGTTTGACTGCGACGCTCCAAGTCGTTTTAACCAAGTTAGTTTAGTTAAAAAATGAAAAACTTTGGTTTGAGGGACCAAAATTAGAAATACTCATCCGATTGCCTCCGGTTTGTTCTAGCACGGTCGGGTCGATGAATGTGACTTGTGGAAAAACTAACGGAGTTCAATTCGGACTCCGGTTGAGGTCGACGCCTCAAACTTACTTAAGCAAGTTAATTTAGTTGAAAAATGAAATACTTCGATTTGAAGGACCAAAATTAGAAATACTCTTCCAATTGGCTCCGGTTTGTTCCAGCACGGTCGGGTCGATGAGTGTGACTTGTGGAAACTGACGGAGTTCAAATCGGACTCCCGGTTGACTGCGACGCTCCAAGTCGTTTTAAGCCAGTTAGTTTAGTTAAAAATGAAAAACTTTGGTTTGAGGGACCAAAATTAGAAATACTCATCCGATTGCCCTCCGGTTTGTTCCAGCACTTCGGGTCGATGAGTGTGACTTGTGGAAACTGACGGAGTTCAATTCGGACTCCCGGTTGACCGCGACGCGCCAGTCGTCTTAACAAGTTAGTTTAGTTAAAAATGAAAAACTTCGTTATTTGAGGGACCAAAAATAGAAATACTCATCCGATTGGCCTCCGATTTGTTCCAGCACGGTCTGGTCGATGAGTGTGACTTGTGGAAACTGACGGAGTTCATTTGGACTCCCGGTTTGACCCGACGCTCCAAGTCGTCTTAACCAAGTTAGTTAGTTAAAAAATGAAAAACTCGATTTGAGGGACCAAAATTAGAATACTCATCGGATTGCCCTCCGATTTGTTCCAGCACGGTCGGGTCGATGAGTGTGACTTGTGGAAACTGACGGAGTTCAATTCGGCTCCCGGTTTGACCGCGACGCGCCAAGTCGTCTAAACCAAGTTAGTTAGTTAAAAAATGAAAAACTTCGATTTGAGGGACCAAAATTAGAAATACTCATCGATTGGCCTCCGGTTTGTTCCAGCACGGTCGGGTCGATGAGTGTGACTTGTGAAAACTGATGGAGTTCAATTCGGACTCCCGGTTTGACCTCGACGCTCCAAGTCGTCTTAACCAAGTTAGTTTAGTTAAAAAATGAATACTTCAATTTGAGGGACAAAAATTAGAAATACTCTCTCCAATTGGCCTCCGGTTTGTTCCAGCACGGTCGGGGTCGATTGTAGTGTGATTGTGGAAACGACGGAGTTCAATTCGGACTCCTGTTTGCCGCGACGCGCCAAGTCGTCTTAACAAGTTAGTTTAGTTAAAAAATGAAAAACTTCGGTTTGAGGGACCAAAATTAGAAATACTCGTCCGATTGCCCTCCGGTATGTTCACACACGGTCGGGTCGATGAAATGTGACTTGTGGAAATTGACGGAGTTCAATTCGGACTCCCAGTTTGACCTCGACTCTCCAAGTGTTCTAACCAAGTTAGTTTAGTTAAAAATGAAAAACTTTGATGAGGGACCAAATTAGAAATATTCATCCGATTGGCGTCCGGTTTGCCAGCACGGTCCGGTCGATGAGTGTGACTTGTGGAAACGACGGAGTTCAATTCGGACTCCGGTTTGACCTCGACGCTCCAAGGAATCTTAACCAAGTTAGTTTAGTTAAAAATCGAAAAAAACTTCGGTTTGAGGGACCAAAATTAGAAAATAATCATCCGATTCCTCCAGTTTGTTCCAGCACGGTCGGGTCGATGAGTGTGACTTGGGAAACTGACGGATTTCAATTCGGACTCCCGTTTGACCTCGACGCCCAGTCGTCTTAACCAAGTAGTTAGTTAAAAATGAAAAACTTCGATTTGAGGGACCAAAATTAGAATATTCATCTGATTGGCTCCGGGTTTGTTCCAACACGATCGGGCGATGAGTGTGAGTTGGGGAAACTGACGGAGTTCATTCGGACTCCCGTTTGACCTCGCGCTCCAAGTCGTCTTAACCAAGTTAGTTTAGTTAAAAATGAAAAACTTTGGTTGAGGGACCAAAATTAGAAAATACTTATCGGATTGGCCTCGGTTTGTTCCAGGACGGTCGGGGTCGATATGTGGACTTGTGGAACTGACGGAGTTCATTCGGACTCCCGGTTTGACCTCGACGCTCCAAGTCGTCTTAAACAGTTAGTTTAGTTATAAAAATGAAAAACTTGATTTGAGGGACCAAAATGAGAAATACTCATCCGATTGCCCTCCGTTTGTTCCAGCACGGTCGGGTCGAGGTTGGTGTGAATTGTGGAAACTGACGGAGTTCATTCGGACTCCCGGTTTGACTCGACGCTCCAGTCGTCTTACCAAGTTAGTTTAGTTAAAAAATGAATACTTCAATTTGAGGGACCAAAATTAGAAATACTCTTCCAATTGGCCTCCGGTTTGTTCCAGCACGGTCGGGTCGATGAGTGTGACTTGTGGAAACTGACGGAGTTCAATTCGGACTCCCGGTTTGACCCGCGAGCCCCAAGTCGTCTTAACCAAGTTAGTTTAGTTAAAAAATGAAAAACTTCGGTTTAAGGGACCAAAATTAGAAATACTCATCCGATTGCTCCGGTTTGTTCCACCACCGGGGTCGATGAATGTGACTTGTGGAAATTGACGGAGTTCAATTCGGACTCCGGGTTTGACCTCGACGCTCCAAGTCGTCTTAACCAAGTAGTTTAGTTGAAAAATGAAATACTTCGATTGAGGGACCAAAATTAGAAATACTCTTCCAATTGGCTCCGGTTTGTTCCAGCACGGTCGGGTCGATGAGTGTGACTTGTGGAAACTGACGGAGTTCAATTCGGACTCCCGATTTGACCGCGACGCGCCAAGTCGTCTTAACCAAGTTAGTTTAGTTAAAAAATGAAAAACTTCGGTTTGAGGGACCAAATTAGAAATACTCTTCAATTGGCCTCCGGTTTGTTCCAGCACGGTCGGGTCGATGAGTGTGACTTGTGGAAACTGACGGAGTTCAATTCGGACTCCCGGTTTGACCGCGACGCGCAAGTCGTCTTACCAAGTTAGTTTAGTTAGTAAAAATGAAAAACTTCGGTTTGAGGGACCAAAATTAGAAATACTCATCCGATTGCCCTCCGGTTTGTTCCACCAAGGTCGAGTCGATGAATGTGACTTGTGGAAATTGACGGAGTTCAATTCGGACTCCTGGTTGACCTCGACTCTCCAAGTCGTCTTAACCAAGTTAGTTTAGTTAAAAATGAAAAACTTTGATTTGAGGGACCAAAATTAGAAATATTCATCGATTGGCCTCCGGTTGTTCCAGCACGGTCCGGTCGATGAGTGTGAGGTGTGGAAACTGACGGAGTTCAATTCGGACTCCCGGTTTGACCTCGACGCTCCAAGTCGTCTTAACCAAAGTTAGTTTAGTTAAAAATCAAAAAACTTCGGTTGAGGGACACCAAAATTAGAAATACTCATCCGATTCCCTCCGGTTTGTTCCAGCACGGTCGGGTCGATGAGTGTGACTGTGGAAACTGACGGAGTTCAATTCGGACTCCCGTTTTGACCTCGACGCTCCAAGTCGTCTTAACCAAGTTAGTTTAGTTAAAAATGAAAAAAACTTCGATTTGAGGGACCAAAATTAGAAATATCATCCGTTTGGCCTCCGATTGTTCCAGCACGGTTGGGTCGATGAGTGTGACTTGTGGAAACTGACGGAGTTCAATTCGGACTCCCGGTTTGACCTCGACGCTCCAAGTCGTTTAACCAAGATAGTTTAGTTAAAAAATGAAAATACTTCAATTTGAGGGACCAAAATTAGAAATCTCTTCCAATGGCCTCCGGTTTGTTCCAGCACGGTCGGGTCGATGAGTGTGACTTGGGGAAACTGACAGAGTTCAATTCGGACTCCCGGTTTGACCGCGACGCGCAAAGTCGTCTTAACCAAGTTAGTTTAGTTAAAAAATGAAATACTTCGATTTGAGGGACCAAAATTAGAAATACTTTCCAATTGGCCTACGGTTTGTTCCAGGACGGTCGGGTCGATGAGTGTGACTTGTGGAAACTGACGGAGTTCAATTCGGACTCCGGTTTGACCGCGACGCCCCAAGTCGTCTTAACCAAGGTAGTTTAGTAAAAAATGAAAAACTTCGGTTTGAGGGACCAAAAGAAATACTCATCGATTGGCCTCCGGTTGTTCCCGCACGGTGGTCGGGTCGATGAGTGTGACTTGGGAAAACTGATGGAGTTCAATTCGGACTCCCGGTTTGACCTCGACGCTCCAAGTCGTTAACCCGTTAGTTTAGTTAAAAAATGAAAAATACTTCGATTTGAGGGACCAAATTAGAAATACTCTTCCAATTGGCTCCGGTTTGTTCCAGCACGGTCGGGTCGATGAGTGTGACTTGTGGAAACTGACGGAGTTCAATTCGGACTCCCGGTTTGACCGCGACGCACCAAGTCGTCTTAACCAAGTTAGTTTAGTTAAAAATGAAAACTTCGGTTTGAGGGACCAAAATTAGAATACTCATCGATTGCCCTCGGTTTGTTTTCCAACCAAGGTCGAGTCGATGAATGTGACTTGTGGAAATGACGGAGTTCAATTCGGACTCCTGGTTTGACCTCGATCTCCAAGTCGTCTTAACCAAGTTAGTTTAGTTTAAAAATGAAAAACTTTGATTTGAGGGACCAAAATTAGAAATATTCATCGATTGGCCTCCGGTTTGTTCCAGCACGGTCCGGTCGATGAGTGTGAGTTGTGGAAACTGACGGAGTTCAATTCGGACTCCGGTTTGACCTCGACGCTCCAAGTCGTCTTAACCAAGTTAGTTTAGTTAAAAAATCAAAAAACTTCGGTTTAAGGGACCAAATTAGAAATACTCATCCGATTCCCTCGGTTTGTTCCAGCACGGTCGGGTCGATGAGTGTGACTTGTGGAAACTGACGGAGCAATTCGGACTCCGTTTTGACCTCGACGCTCCAAGTCGTCTTAACCAAGTTAGTTTAGTTAAAAATGAAAAACTTCGATTTGAGGGACCAAAATTAGAAATATTCATCCGATTGGCCTCCGGTTTGTTCAACACGGTCGGGTCGATGAGTGTGAGTTGTGGAAACTGACGGAGTTCAATTCGGACTCCCGGTTTGACCTCGACGCTCCAAGTCTTCTTAACTAAGTTAGTTTAGTTAAAAAATGAAAAACGTCGATTTGAGGGACCAAAATTAGAAATACTTATCGATTGGCCTCCGGTTGTTCCAGCACGGTCGGGTCGATGCGTGTGACTTGTGGAAACTAACGGAGTTCAATTCGGACTCCGGTTTGACCTCGACGCTCCAAGTCGTCTTAACCAGTTAGTTTAGTTAAAAAATGAAAAACTTTGATTTGAGGGACCAAAATTAGAAAAAATACTCAATCCGATTGCCTCCGATTTGTTCCAGCACGGTCGGGTCGATGAGTGTGACTTGTGGAAACTGACGGAGTTCAATTCGTACTCCCGGTTTGACCTCGACGCTCCAAGTCGTCTTAACCAAGTTAGTTTAGTTAAAAAATGAATACTTCAATTTGAGGGACCAAATTAGAAATACTCTCCAATTGGCCTCGGTTTGTTCCAGCACGGTCGGGTCGATGAGTGTGACTTGTGAAAACTGACGGAGTTCAATCGGACTCCGGTTTGACCGCGACGCGCCAAGTCGTCTTAACCAAGTTAGTTTAGTTAAAAAATGAAAAACTTCGGTTTGAGGGACCAAAATTAGAAATACTCATCCGATTGCCCTCCGGTTTGTTCCACCAGGTCGGTCGATGATGTGACTTGTGGAAATTGACGGAGTTCAATTCGGACTCCTGGTTTGACCTCGACTCTCCAAGTCGTCTTAACAAGTTAGTTTAGTTAAAAAATGAAAAACTTTGATTTGAGGGACCAAAATTAGAAATATTCATCGATTGGCCTCCGGTTTGTTCCAGCACGGTCCGGTCGATGAGTGTGATTGTGGAAACTGACGGAGTTCAATTCGGACTCCCGGTTTGACCTCAAGCTCCAAGTCGTCTTAACCAAGTTAGTTTATAAAAATCAAAAAACTTCGGTTTGAGGGACCAAAATTAGAAATACTCATCCGATTTCCTCCGGTTTGTTCCAGCACGGTCGGGTCGATGAGTGTGACTTCTGGAAAACTGGACGGAGTTCAATTCGGACTCCCGTTTTGACCTCGACGCTCCAAGTCGTCTTAACCAAGTTAGTTTAGTAAAAAAATGAAAAACTTCGATTTGAGGGACCAAAATTAGAAATATTCATCCGATTGGTCTCCGGTTTGTTCCAACACAGTCGGGTCGATGTGTGTGAGTTGTGGAAAATGACGGAGTTATTCGGACTCCCGGTTTGACCTCGACGCTCCAAGTCGTCTTAACCAAGTAGTTTAGTTAAAAAATGAAAACGTCGATTTGAGGGACCAAAATTAGAAATACTTATCGATTGGCCTCCGGTTTGTTCCAGCACGGTCGGTCGATGAGTGTGAATTGTGGAAACTAACGGAGTTCAATCGGACTCCCGGTTTGACCTCGACGCTCCAAGTCGTCTTAACCAAGTTAGTTTAGTTAAAAAATGAAAAACTTTGATTTGAGGGACCAAAATTAGAAATACTCATCCGATTGCCCTCCGATTTGTTCCAGCACGGTCGGGTCGATGAGTGTGACTTGTGGAAACTGACGGAGTTCAACTCGTACTCCCGGTTTGACCTCGACGCTCCAAGTCGTCTTAACCAAGTTAGTTTAGTAAAAAATGAAATACTTCAATTTGAGGACCAAAATTAGAAATACTCATTCCAATGGCCTCCGGTTTGTTCAGCACGGTCGGGTCGATGAGTGTGACTTGTGGAAACTGACGGAGTTCAATTCGGACTCCCGGTTTGACCGCGACGCGCAAGTCGTCTTAACCAAGTTAGTTAGTTAAAAAATGAAAATCTTCGGTTTGAGGGACCAAAATTAGAAATACTCGTCGATTGCCCTCCGGTTTGTTCCACCACGGTCGGGTCGATGATGTGACTTGTGGAATTGACGGAGTTCAATTCGGACTCCCGGTTGACCTGGACTCTCCAAGTCGTCTTAACCAAGTTAGTTTAGTTAAAAAATGAAAAACTTCAATTTGAGGGACCAAAATTAGAAATATTCATCCGATTGGCCTCCGGTTTGTTCCAGCACGGTCCGGCGATGAGTGTGACTTGTGGAAATGACGGAGTTCAATTCGGACTTCGGTTTGACCTCGACGCTCCAAGTCGTCTTAACCAAGTTAGTTAGTTAAAAATCGAAAAACATCGGTTTGAGGGACCAAAATTAGAAATACTCATCCGATTTCCCTCCGGTTTGTTCCAGCATGGTCGGGTCGATGAGTGGGACTTGTGGAAACTGACGGAGTTCAATTCGGACTCCGGTTTGACCTCGACGCTCCAAGTCGTCTTAACCAAGTTAGTTTAGTTAAAAAATGAAAAACTTCGATTTGAGGGACCAAAATTAGAAATATTCATCCGATTGGCCTCCGGTTTGTTCCAACACGGTCGGGTCGATGAGTGTGAGTGTGGAAACTGACGGAGTTCAATTCGGACTCCCGGTTTGACCTCGACGCTCCAAGTCGTCTTAACCAAGTTAGTTTAGTTAAAAAATGAAAAACGTCGATTTGAGGGACCAAAATTAGAAATACTTATCCGATTGGCCTCCGGTTGTTCCAGCACGGTCGGGTCGATGAGTGTGACTTGTGTAAACTGACGGAGTTCAATTCGGACTCCCGGTTTGACCTCGACGCTCCAAGTCGTCTTAACCAAGTTAGTTTAGTTAAAAAAATGAAAAACTTCGTCTGAGGGACCAAAATTAGAAATACTCATCAGATTGCCTCCGGTTTGTTCCAGCACGGTTGGGTCGATGAGTGTGACTTGTGGAAACTGACGGAGTTCAATTCGGACTCCGGTTTGACCGCGACGCGCCAAGTCGTCTTAACCAAGTTAGTTTAGTTAAAAAATGAAATACTTCGATTTGGGACCAAAATTAGAAATACTCTTCCAATTGGCCTCCGGTTTGTTCCAGCACGTCGGGTCGATGAGTGTGACTTCTGGAAAATGACGGAGTTCAATTCGGACTCCGGTTTGACCTCGACGCTCCAAGTCGTCTTAACCAAGTTAGTTTAGTTAAAAAATGAAAAACTTCGATTTGAGGGACCAAAATTAGAAATACTCATCCGATTGCCCTCCGGTTTGTTCCAGCACGGTCGGGCCGATGAGTGTGACTTGTGGAAACTGACGGAGTTCAATTCGGACTCCCGATTTGACCTCGACGCTCCAAGTCGTCTTAACCAAGTTAGTAGTTAAAAAATGAAAAACTTCGGTTTGAGGGTCCAATGTTAGAAATACTCTTCCGATTGGCCTCCGGTTTGTTCCAGCACGGTCGGGCCGATAGTGTGACTTGTGGAAACTGACATAGTTCAATTCGGACTCCCGATTTGACCGCGTCGCGCCAAGTCGTCTTAACCAAGTTAGTTTACTAAAAAAAAAGAAGAACTTCCGTTTCATGGTCCAAAATAGAAATACTCATCTAATTAACCTCCATTGCTTATAGTTTTATTTAATTTATGCTTCTAAAATAAGTTATTGCTTATAATAGTATTTAATTTAACTTATATGTTATATATGTATTGTAGGTTCCTTCATCGGGTGGAGTGGGAGGACACGAGGATGAAGACGAAGACGAGGCATCATGATTTTCATTTCATTATTATTATTGTTGTAGACATTTTTAATATTGTTGTTGGCATTATATTATTGTGATGTTGTGGATATTTTTATTCTTATTGTGGACATTTTATTATTCTGATGTTGTGGACATTTTATTATTCTTGTGTTGTGGATATTTTTATTATTGTTGATGTTGTCGACATTTTATATGTTTTGTTGTGGATATTTTTATTATTTTTGTGTTGTAGACATTTTTATTGTGGACAATTATTATTGTTGTGGATATTATTTTATTATTTAAGCAGATATTTTCCTAAAATGTATATATTTAAAAAAATATTTAAAAAATAGAGACCGATTAGGGACCGAAATAATTCGGTCCCTAAATAGGGACCGAAAAGATTCGGTCCCTATTCGGTCCTATTTTAGGGACCGAATAGGGACTGAATATTCGGTCCCTAAATAGGGACCGAAATTAGGTGGTCCCAATTCAATCCCTAGATATAGAGACCGAATAGGGACCGAATCTTTCGGTCCCTATTTAGGGACCGAATATTCGGTCCCAGTTCGGTCCTAAAATAGGGACCGAATCGGGACCGAATCATTTCGGTCCCTATTCGGTCCCTATTCAGTCCCTATTTGTAGGGACTGAATTGGGACTGAATAAGATCGGTCCCTAAATAGGGACCGCACATTCGGTCCCTATGCAGTCCCTATTTTAGGGACCGAACTGGGACCGAATACTTTCGGTCCCTAAATAGGGACGAATATTCGGTCCCTATTCGGTCTCTATCTTAGGGACCGAATTGGGACCGAATACTTTCGGTCCCTAAATAGGGACCGATCTTATTTGGTCCCTATTCGGTCCCTATTTAGTGACCGAATAGGGACCGAATTTAGTCGGTCACAGATTTGTGACCAGAGGTTTTTGACCGACATATTCAGTCACTATTCGGTCCCTATTCGGTCTCTGAGCTGTTTAGGGACCGAATAGAGACCGAATATTTCGGTCTCTATTTCGATTTTTCTTGTAGTGCCAGTGCTAGGCACTTGAGGGCTTGTCCGCGAGACAGGTTGTTACCGTTACTTGGACCCCTGGTCCCCACGCGCCTATTGAGGGAGTTCTCTGGCAGCAGGCGAGCTCGAGCCACAGACTCTGGTAGCAGAGGGGAAAACGGTGGGGGCAATGACGTAGTGTCGTTTGTAGACCTCTCTCAGTTGAGTTTGGGACGCCGAGGTGGTTTGGTGCTCTTGGGCATAGATCAGCTAGTCTTTTTCTCACTACCTCACTCTATGTGGTTCCGGAACCATTTAGAGGGGCCAGGCGTGGGGCCGTAGTCCGTCTAGACTACGATAGTGGTGGTTCCTTAATTCCGCGTCTCACCTCCGATGGGAGGTGCTAGACATGGACTGTCGGTTGAGGGTAAGGCGCGTGGCGCACCTAACCGGTCGACTAGTGTAGTGTTTCTCTAGCTAGGTCTCTGTCTGGAGAGTTGTTTATTGTTTGCGTTTACACCCTTGGGTTCTTCCCAGTGCCGTAGTTTACACAGGTTTCTGGTCCAGACTTTTAGCTTAGACTGTAAGACCCAGCCCTCTTGGGCCTTTGCCCTATCCTCAGGGTCGCGGCTGGCGCACTGGTCACGACATGGTCGCACCAGGGTAGCCCATCGCGACAGGCTTTGTGACGCGGTACTCCTAGCCGTTGTGACATGGTCGCGATGGGGGTGGTCGTCGCGTTCTTGTCGCGGCGTCTGGAAGCGTTGCGACTGCTTTCTAACAGACGTGACCATTGTCCTGTCTGTCAGAACGGTCGTGTCGGGTGGCAGGTGCGTACAACGTTGATGCGACCTGGTTA
>JACBKR010003379.1:0-29942 GCA_014218235.1 Colocasia esculenta
CAAACGGCTATTAGAAGTTCGCTCTTATCTTGAATCATACCGGACCTCTGAACCTGTGCATAACATGGCCAGTGGAAGGTAGTTAATTCCACCTGACTGCCAACATCAAGTCCGCGTGTTGTGCAACTGTTACTATCACCCGTTACTTGACATTTATGCGCATTGACCTATAGTTCTCATCTATACTCGACTCGCTCATCTGTTCACACTCTCTCTACTATCTCGTCTATTCATCTAGTACTCTCATCTATTTCTTGGTACTCTCTATTGGTCATTGACTGATTGTCTAAAGATAAACAATATAACTAATGCCTGGCAATATATAAAGGGCCCAGTCTGGTCCTGGGATGTGCACCCAAAAGTGCTAGTGCCCGCGGGAGTTAAATGACTAGAGTGTTTGGCATTACACTCGAGTGCTATCTATCTCAACTATCTAAATGACAATGAAAACTACTATGTTCTCTCGTTGTCTATTGACAACAAAGTGCAATACCATACACGTTGTGCTATTGCTATACTTTGTGCTATGGCCATCCAGCTCTTTGTGCTATACTCGACACTTGTGCTATATTTGGAAACTTGTGCTATTTTAATTACATGCTATCGTGCTATCTCTTACGTTACTTGACTCTCTTGCTAGTCACTCTGCCTTTTAATACATTAATCATTTAAATCCTGCTTGACCCTGAGATTTAAGTCCTATTGGCGTTATCGCTCACCCTGCATTTTTGGTTATGTGTTCTCAGGTGAGACCGAGGATGACACTTACACTCAAGAGGATGGGAACGACCAAGAGTGAAGTCAAGAGTACCCTAGCATCTTAGTATTATGTTAGAGTCTTAGTTCAGTCTTTTGCTTTTATTCAATGTAATTGGGCCCTATAGAATGGCTCTGGTATTAGTGGTTATAACTAGACATTTGAAATTATTAATGAGATGAATTTGCTTTAGTATTTATTCTTGTTCAATGGTTTGATGTCTAGTACTCGCTCTGTGCTCGTTTACATGCAACTGCCTCGCATTCTGATATTCCACGTTGGGGCATGACATGACCTATAGACATTAAATGCAAGGCAGATGATCAGACTCGTGAAGTCTTTTGTCAAATGGCTCATACCTCTTTTTGCCTTATGTCTATATTTCCTACAGATAGCTACAAATAGAAGGTTAGGTGCTTTTCTTTTGTTGTAGGATGGAGGAATTCTCTTTTTCCTTCTGTCCATGTTTTCCTGCTGATAGCCTGCTGTAAGAGCTTTTTATATGTCAGAGAAATGACAAGATAAGAGTTAGAAAGTCATTTTGAATTTTCAATGGGCGCCAAAGATATTTTGAATCCTAATCGGTATAAGTCATAATAGCAGTCAATATTGCTTAAAGGTAATCGATATGAAACAACTATAATCGATTCATGAAGGCAATCAATGTCTAAGGCAATCGTTGTTCAAAGATAATCAATGTCTAAAGATAATCGATGTCCAAAGAAGTAATCGATGTTTAGTGTAATCGATGTTCTAACGCAGTCGATGTTATAAGGTAATCGATGTGAAGAACACAATCGATGTTTAAGACAATCGATGTGAATGCAATAGATTTTCAAGACAATCGATGTTAAAAGGTAATCGATGTGAACTCAATCGATGTTTAACTATAATCGATTTTTAAGTATAAAAGACAATTGATGTTTATGTAATCGATGTTTAAGTAAACTGTAATCGATGTTCATGTAATCAATGTTTAAGTAAACTGTAATCGATGCTTAAGTAAACTGTAATCCATGTGTTTGTATAGTAATCGATGAGATATTAAAATAGTAACCGATGTATAATGTTTAGTAATCGATGTGACATTAAGACAACAATCGATATATCACTTCGACTGTCCAGGAGTCGGAGTTGGATTGGTTACTTCGACTTCTTGAGAGTCAGAGTAAGGACTACTTCGACTTTTCAGGAGTTGGAGTAGGACATTCATACAAAGACTTCAGATATGAAAAATACAATAATTCTGTTAAAAATGATATTGAATATTAATGATATTGAATATATTAATGATATTTATGATAATCATGAGTTTTGTTATCATCAAAATAAAAAGATAGAATATAAGAGTGGTTCAACAATCTCCCCCTTTTTGGTGATGACAAAACTCATGTGAATTTTCAACAAATATTCAATACAACTAATGAATAGAAAATTCATAACATAAAATACTCCCCCCTTTTTGTCAATAACCAAAAAGAAGGATCTTATCATTTGTATTTTCTCCCTTTTTAAGGACTTCTTACCAATATTTTCTGAGTTTGAAGGAGAGGGGTTCAACAATATGTATATAGCTGTTAGTGATTATTGCTCCCCCTTAGTGTTTGCTCCCCCTGAATGTGATACTCCCCCTCAATGTGAGGTTGGTGAATCTTCATGAGGATTCCCTGCATTGGTCTATAAAAGAGACAGAAATACTTGCAAGGATATTAGTAGCATAAAAAAATGAATGTAATTTTAATAAAAAATTAGGAATTAAGAATGACTACTTCCTCTTCATATTAGAATGAAATGAGAAGTTGGTAGTAGGGGTGTTCATGGTTTGGTCTGGTTTGGTTTATAGAATATTTTTAAGAAACCAAACCAAACCAAATTTAGACCCAACCCGAACCAAACCAAACCGAAGTCCTTTGAAACCAAATCGAAATAAATTTGATTTGGTTCGGTTTGGTTCAGTTTAACTTGAAAATAAATGGGCCTTTAGATTCTCTTAGTCTTAAATAAGATTTTAATCACTTGTTTTTCCAATAAATCACTATCAAATAAGATTTGAAATGAAATATTAAATGTTGATGACCATATTACCCTCCATAATATGTATTTTTACATAAATATATTGAATAAACTTGATAGATATATACAAATTAAAACTTATTATTGTAATTCAGTTTAATTGGTTTGGTTTGGTTTGGTTTATAGAGTTTAGAAACTGAATTTTCTTTTTCAGTTTGGTTTGGAACTAAACCAATATTTTTCCATGTTCAAACCGAACCAAACCAAACCAAATCGCTCGATTCGATTTTTCATTTTGAACCGAATAGTGAGCACCCCTAGTTAGTAGTCACTCATCAGATGCTTTTAAGCATCCCTAACCATACCCATTTGAATGCTTTTTTGTCAAGAGTAGATAGACATTTTCTTCTTCTTCTTCTTCAGTGCTGGAGCTGTATGAGGAGTTCTTTTCTGAAGGTGTTTCTTGGAACTTATGTGCCTTGCCCTCAGCTTCTTTTTCATCAGAAGCTTCTTTAACACTAACCTCTTCAGGGATATCTTCTTTGAGAAAAATTCGAGTCTCCCCCTCAATCTGAGGTTCTTCCTTTATATATTCTTCTTCATGTGGAAGGATGTCTTCCTGAGCTTCTTCAAAAATTTAAGCACCAGTGTCCTTCTTGTCTTGAACTTCGACCACAATAGGTTCTCCTTCATATGTGAGCTTCAGTTTGTCCCACATATCTTTGACTGTTTAGCACACTGTTATCCAAGTGAATTGATGTTTAGATAGTGCATAAGACATGAACTTCTTAGCCTTGCTATTTATGGATATCTTATTTGTATCTTCAGCTGTCCATTCTTCCTGGGGCTTAGAAATGAGGAGATTATCATCTTTAATGATGCTTCAGAGTAGATAGTCGCAGCCTTGTAGGAAGAATTCCATCCTTATCCTCTAGTAAGTGTAGTCGCCATCAAAGAGTGGAGGTAGGAAGATGGATTGGTCTTCTGAAAATTCTTGGACTATCATGGATCTTTGCTCTAAGATTGTTGGATCTTCTATAAGTTCAGAGACCAGAGCTCTGATACCACTTGTTGGCCCACTTACGGTTATCAACAAATCTAACCTAGAGGGGGTGAATAGGAAATCTGAAAATTGAAACAAAAATCACCACTTGAAAATGTTTGGTTAGTATAAATAAACGTGTGCAATGGAAGTTAAGAGCGCAGAAAGCAAACACATAAGGGACAAAGATTTATCCTGGTTCGGCCCTTCCAAATGGAAGTCCTACGTCCAGTCCCCAAGCAAACTCTTGGGATTTCACAAACCACCAAGTAACCTTGGTCTTCCCTTAAACAAGGGGCATACAACACCCAACACCCCAGCTGGTCTTCTTCTCTTTCTCGGGCAAGAAGGCAGCCCACTTCTTTTACAGGCTTAGAAGCAAACCTGCTGGAACAAACCCCAGTGTGGTTACACCACCAGACACAAGCTGATTTTCTTCTCTTTCTAGGCAAGAAGGCAACCCACTGTTTCACCTCAGCCATGTGCTTCTTTCACGAACTCAAAAGCAACTCACTGGTACACACCTCAGTAGGTCTTCCCTTCAAACAAGGGGAACACTGGTACATACCTCATATAGTCACCACCAAACGCAAGCTGGTCTTCTCTTCTAATCAAAGGGAATGCTTACACATCAAGCCTTCTCTTCTAACTGAAGAGAAACACTTCTGATCACAGAAGCAAGGACCTGAAGCCCCTAGATCAAGCTCAAGATATACAACAGAAAATGCTTGATCTGAGACTATGCCTAAGAATAAAAAGGATAAAAAAAAACTCTCTTAGGCAAACCCCCAGCTCTCTCTCTCGCAAATACACAAAGACACACAGAGAGAGAATGAGGAAGAAGGAAAACTGCTTGAATGCTTCAGCTTGAATGGACTTGAGCTCTCTTCCTTTCTGCTTGAGTGTGTATAGAGTTGGATGCTCACTGGATGTACACTCCTTGAATGATCTTCAGGTTTGCACTCTTGTTCTCTTTTGCCTTTGCTTCAAACTTTTATGGAGCAGCTTGAAGAGGATCTGTTGATAGATGGCCGTTGGAGTTTCTTGGCTCTCTTCTTCTTCTTCTCACCTTCCTTTGAGTCTAACGGCTGTCTTCTTGAGTCTACTAGCTATTGTTGGGTTATAATGTGAATGATGACATGTGCATAAATATTTTTGATGATGTGTGACATAATTGATATTGTCTTAATGTTGGAAACATGATAAATATGACAAGGACATGAATGAAATGATCAAGTATGCAAATGCTTTGATGAACACCTATGTATTCACTATATCTCACTTATAATGTCTTTTGATGTAGGCGTGAAGACATACAAGACAAGAAACAAAATCCAAGTGTAAAAGAACAAGAAAAACACATCAAGTGGTCATGTATCGACAGCCAGGAAGTTCCCTATCGACAGATAGACCCATCCAGAACAAACAAGCTACTGGAAGCACAGTATAAGCAGTAGCTGTCGACAGATGAAATGTACCTGTCGACAGATACAGGTTGCCTGTCGACAATCAGCAAATCGCCTATCGACAGATAAGGCCTTCCAGCAACACCATGGTTCTGGAAACCAGATCTGAGCAGTAGCTATCGACAGCTATGAATTGCCTGTCGACAGATGAAGAGAAAAGTCAGATCCGATGGTCAAGATATGTTCTATATTGGGGTGATCCCTTCAAGCACGACTCTCCATACTTGGACACATATATATATAGATCATATGAAGGTATTTTCATAGCAAGAAGCCACCATACCAAAACCCTAAGCAAAACCCAAGAGAAAGACTTCTCTCTGCTGCTCTGCTTAAACCCTCCGTCCTGTTCGTGGGAAGATCCATCTCACGAGCGGACTTGAAGCCTGTTCGTCCTCAATTCAAGATTCGTCTTCATCACGTGGTCGTCAACGACGTGAAGTTTGAAGTCTTCTGGATGAACTCACTGAAGAGTTCACATCTGGATTTGATCCTAACTCAGAACTCTTCTTCTGTTCTACTTGCTTAAGAAGATTCTCTTCCCTATTCTTGAGTACTTGTCTCATTTAGAATCTTCTACCTTTTGTCTTCGGTCACTCAGGCATTCTTTGACTTTGGAGAATCGAGCAATGGCTCAAGAGTGAATTGAAATATCTCTTCATCAACTCGCAGTGTAAATGCCTGATTGATTAATTATTTTTCTATTTTTAGCATTGGAGAACTACCTATTAAGTGCTCCTACTCATGGTCGTTATCTTGTAGTCAAATTGACGTGTCTGGGCAAAAGAAAGCTGTAGCCATTCATGTCCCATACAGTGAGAAAGGGTTTCCGTAAGATTCATGTGCGCCTTGTCAAGGAGCTGGAGAAAAAAGTTCAGTGGAAAGGTGCTGTTGAACTGGCACTATATATGTGTTTAAGTTCTTATGATTATTCCATTTATGATCCTTTATCTGAAAACTGTGTTATTAGTTTCCCAGTTCGTAAAAATAACTATAGAAAACTTGTTCTAGGCATAGTTGTCAGGCGGACGCCTAGGCGCCGCTTAAGCGCTAAGGCGCTTCTTAGCCACTTTAAAATACCCCGCCTTTTTAAGAGTAGAAAAGGCGCCCCAAGGTGCCGCTAAGGCGGCCAAGGCGCACGCCAAGGGTGCTTGGGCGTGCCTAGATTCGTTAGGGGTCCTCAAATTCCCCTTAGACAGCAGATTCAGTCGCTTTTCAGAGCAGAGTCTAGCCCGATTTCAGGGGACATCTTATTACCTGAATATCATTTAAGTAAATGTTAGGATATTACATGTAAATTAGGAAGTACCTCCCATTTGAATCTAATAAAAATATCAAAAAATCATCTCTCTTACTAAAAAAAAGTCAACTCTCCCATCGAAGAAGAAAATCACGATTTCGGTGATTTTAGCAAAATGCTAACTTTCTAATCTCTCATAATTTGACCTATCTAAAAATTTGATAATTCAAATAAACCATATGGACCACTAAAAATCCAAAGTCCGGTAAAAAAAGTCAAACGTGCATGTGACTTCTCCAAGGGACCGCTCTCCTACTGAAACCCAAAGTTGACTTTTTTCAGTAGGAGAGCGGCTCCCTTGGAGAAGTCAGATGCACGTTTGATTTTTTATCAACTTTAGATTTTTAGTGTTCTATATAGTTTATTTGAATTATCAAATTTTAGATATGTCAAATTATGAGAGATTAGAAAGTTAACATTTCGCTCTAAAATCATCGAAATCGTAATTTCTCTTCGATAGGAGAGTTGACTTTTTTTGGTAAAGATATGATTTTTTTATATTTTATTGGATTCAAATGGGTACTTCCTTATTTACATGTAATATCTTAAGTAAATGTAATATTTACTTAAATGATATCAGGTAAATAAGTATGAAGAAGAAATGTTGGGTTTACATGGATTTATATTTGAGATGTTTGTTTTTGATGATGAGCAATCAATGAGCATTTCATGAACAATACAATTTCATGTGATATGTATGTGTGAAACATGATAAGAATGACAAGTCAAGCAAATGTTAATCAAGAATCACATGTTAATTTGATCATCTAAATGTTCGCATTATCTCACTAAGCAATGCTCTTAAATGTAGGTGAGATTGCATGCAAGACAATGTACCAAAACAAGAGCAAAAAGATCAAGAAAAGCACTAAAGACAAGTACCTGTCGACAGCCCAAAGATGCCTGTCGACAGCCCACACACAAACAGATCTAATAGGGTACTGGCAAGATGTACCTGTCGATAGCCCCACTGATGCCTGTCGACAGATCTGCCCAGACAGAACAAACAGGCTCCTGGCAAAGGTGTGCCTGTCGACAGACTCAAGTCGCCTGTCGACAGATCCACACAGGGAACTGCCTCCCGTAAAGCCCAGTCTTCTGCCTTCTGCAAGTCTGTCTACATCTGTCGACAGATGCATTCCTTGCTGTCGACAGACGAAGAGAAAATCTCAATACGAGATCTCCATATGTTTCCGACTTGGGTGTTTCCTTTTACTACGACTCTCCATACTTGAACACCCATATAAAAGGAACTCTTTGGAGTTATTTTCGTACAGAAGCAGCCACAACACAAAACCCTAAGCAAAGTCTCAAGAGAGAAGATCTTTCTGCTGCTCTGCTTCAACCGTTCGTCCAGGCAACCAAAGAGAAATCTTCCGAACGGGATTGAAGCCAGATTGTCCGTCTCTCAAGCTTCTCCATCAACTGATACCTATCAAGACGAAGCTTGAAGCACATCGGGACGATCATCTGAAGAG
This sequence comes from Colocasia esculenta, assembly GCA_014218235.1. Classification (NCBI taxonomy): domain Eukaryota; kingdom Viridiplantae; phylum Streptophyta; class Magnoliopsida; order Alismatales; family Araceae; genus Colocasia; species Colocasia esculenta. The sequence goes on from JACBKR010003379.1 coordinate 8,057, forward strand.
TTCCACATCAGGATTTGAAATCTCAACTCTGAACTCTTCTTTATCTCTATTTTTCATATCTGGTGTGTGTGTGTTGTTGAGTCAAGCGTCCTTGTGCTTGATTCAAGTTTGTCATGTTGTTCTGATCGTGGTTTACATCAGACGACGTGAGTGTGTGTGTGTTGTAGTGAGTGAACTTGCTGATAAGCAGTCTTTCTGCGTGTGTGTGTGGACGGTGGACGTAGGATACACAAGTTGTGTACTCTGAACCACCTTAAATCACCGTGTCTGTGGTTTGAACGTTTCACGCTAGATGTTTGGTAGGCACGTTGATCTTTCACACACTAGATAAATTCTATTCTATCTACTCACAACAACACACATCTCAGTTTGATTTAAACTCTGTTTGAAATATCAAAAGGATGGTTTCCACCGAAAAGAAGGTCGTTATATTTTAATTGATAGTAATTATTCAACCCCCCTTCTAGATTACCATATTGGTTAATTCCGCACATCTTTCATTGGTATCAGAGAAAGGTTTCTCCGATTTACTGTATTAATTGGTTGATCTCACGATCAGGAGATTCTCGATCACATGGAATCTAACAAGGGGTATATGGCCGAGGGACATTCAGTGACCAGGCCACCCTTCTTGATGGCACGGATTATCCTTACTGGAAAAATCGAATGCAGGTGTTTCTGAGAGCTCAAAATTTCGAGCTATGGAAAATTGTCAGCAAAGGAGCATACACCCTTCCTGAGGACGAAGATATCTGGACGAAGGACCAGATTGCAAAGGGAACTCTCAACTGGAGCGCCTGAACATGATGCAGTGCGCAGTGCATCCCAAGGAGTATTCAAGAGTCTCCACATGCACCTCAGCGAAGGAGATGTGGGGACAAGCTTGAACTCATATATGAAGGTACGTCTGAGTAAGGGAAACCAAAGCAAGCATGCTAGTTTCTGAGTATGAAATGTTTAAGATGAATAATGATGAAACTATCTCAGATATGTTTGCTAGATTCATGTTAATAATAAATGGATTGAAAGGTCTTAAGAAAGAATACTCAGAAAGTGACTTAGTGAGGAAGTGTAGCAACCTGAATTTTTGAGAAAAAATAAAAATTTAAATAAAGATTAAAACCTAGCTAAATGAATATTTAAATGAAAAGAGCATTAAACAAAACCCATTAAATGGAAAAGAGTAATGGGCTTTGCTTAATGGACCCTCTAGAATTTATTGGGTCAAAATATGAATTTACAAAGGAAGAATAATAAGAAAATACCCTAAATTCGGAGTTTAATTATTTCATAAATAGAAAGGGGTTATTAAAGCAATAAAAGTGGCAATTAGAGTTGGAATTGGATTCCTAAACCTACCCATATAGTCTAGCACGAATTTAGATACTATCCTAACCCAATTAGAGGTTGGAAAGCAAGAAGGAAGGTTGGAGTTAGGAAATCTCGTAATTAAGAGGAATTTGAGTAGTAGTAGGAATAAGAACTTGTATTTATATAAATACACCTCTTAAACCCTCTTGGCCGACCCTAGCTCGTTGCCAAGGTTGTTGGACGTGGAGAAGAGGCCAAGGAGGAGAGATCTCGTGGGGAGAAGGAGTTCTTGAAGCTTCTTCCTCGTTCTTGGAGTTCTAAACTCTAGAAGACAATCGAGTCAAAGGTAGGCATTCTCACAAGCAAAACCAAATCAAACTCGTCTGTAGGTAGTTCAATCACCAGGAACAAAAGCCCTCTTGTTTCATAATTTTCATCGAGCCATCTTTTGTTCTTGATTTTTGAAGTTCTACATACATGATAACCCGAGTCATCATGTTTAAATCAGATCTCCATGTACACTTGTCCCATGCTACGAAAATTTTACTGTAGATACTTCATGTTGTTAGGGATCTTTTGCCCCTAAAAGCCCTAAATTTCATTGAGCATGTTGCTCGAATTAATCGATCTTGCTCTCTGTATCAGTCTATGTTACTTGTTATTGTTCACGCTCAAACATGTTCAAACCATGCTTTCTCTCTAATTCCTATTTACTGGAAGTACTCTCCTATGTCTAGTTTATTTGCCTCTGATTTCATGATTTTTCATCATGTGTACATTTAGTTATGATTTTCTGAACTACCCTATGTCAAAAAGGCAAGTTTCTGGACCGCAATCAAGACAGATCAGAACTCTGTCAGGCTCAGGCGCAGACCTGTGAACGCAATGCCCGATAGGCCGCGTTCACAAGGCCCATCGCGACAGAGGCTCTTTCGCAATCTGATAGCGACAGTCAGCATTGTCGCGATCTGCTGACCTGGCAGGCGCGACCCTCATGCAAGCCTGTCGCGATCTGCCCCTTCTGACCTGGCAGCCCTGTCGCCACCCTTTTCATACCCTGTCGCGATCTGCCGTCCTTGTCGCTACCCTTACAGGCCTATGTCGCGTCACATGATTTTTCATGAAAACCCATAAAATTTAATGCTCTCACTTTCTAAAATATCCTTACGCCTTTTAACAGTCACATACGCAGTAAAAAACACCTGTTTTAAAATGGAGCCATATTGAATGCTTTAAATCACATATTCACGACTTCTTTTCTATCTATGATTTCTCTTACACATGCACACACATGAACCATCCATATATGGCTGAAATCTGGCATAAAACATCTAATAATGTATCTGGTAAATTATTGCAATAAAACATATTAATTGCCCTATTTTAAAGGACTTGTATTCGTTTCTTGCGTGGTTTATATACGATATCGACGCTCCACTGTTCTAGAATTCCTCTAGAACGTCGAGCACCTGTTTTTTATATACACTTTACTTGGCTTGTGGTGAACTCTCCGTCGGATATTCCTTTCGCCGGACTAGTGAACTCTTGCACAAGGCCTCCGTAAGTCTCCTCTGATCATGGATTCCCACATGGTCGACGAGCCGGTTGTACCTAACACCATTAACTTTAGGGATCGATATGATCCAAACGGATATTAGAAGTTCGCTCTTACCTGAATCACGTCGGACCTATGGACTTGTGCTTAAGATGGCCAGTGGTTGGGTCGTGAGTTCCACCTGACTGCCAACACCAAGTGCGCGTGTTGTGCAACTGTTACTATCGCCTATTTACTCGCCGCGTTACGTGCAATGTCCACTAGCTCTCGTCTATACTCTACTCTCGTCTATTCACGTTCACTATGCTATCTCATTATTCATCTAGTGCTCTTGTCTATTTCTTGTACTCTCTATTGGCCATTGACTGATTGTCTAAAAGATAAACAATATAACCAATGCTTGGCAAAAATATAAAGGGCCCGATCTGGTCCTGGGATGTGCGCCCGAAAGTGCTAGTGCCCATGGGAGTTAAATGATCAGAGTGTTTGACGTTACACTCAAGTGCTATCTATCTCGACTATCTATATGACAATCAAAACACAAAAGTGCTATACTCTCTCGATGTCTAGAATGACAAACAAGTGCTATACTCGTGTGCTATTATTATACTTGTGCTAGTTGTGCTATGGCCATCTGCTATTCGTGCTATACTCGATATTGTGCTACTTTTGGAAACTATACTCGATCTCGCGCTATTGTGCTACCCCGATACCTGTTGTGCTATCTCTTACTATATTTTGACTCTCTTGTACCTGCTATCTTTAGATACTCCTCCATTAAATGTGTTAATTATTAAAGCCTGCTGGAGCCTGAGATTTAAGTCCTACTGGGCGTTATCGCTTACCCTACGTTATTTGATGTTGTGTTCTCAAGTGAGACCGAGGATGACATACACTCACGAGGAAGGGAATGACCAAGAGTGAAGCCATGAGTACCCTCGAGCATTATGTTATCTTAGAGTTGTAGTTAGTTATTTCCTTTTTTTCAATGTAATGGGGCCCTATAGAGTGGCTTTGATATAGTGGTTGTAACTAGGCATTGAAAAGTATTAATGAAATGAATTTGCTTTCATTATCATTGTGTAATGGTGATGTCTAGTACTTGCTCTATACCCTTTCTTGCAAACTGCCTTCGCGCTCCGATATTCCGCGTCGGGGCGTGACAGGAAGATACTTCGGTCTCTTCCATCCTCATGGAACACTAAGGCCACTGTCATTGAGGATTCAAAAGACCTCTCAAAGATGAAATTGGATGAACTAATTGGCTCCCCGATGACATATGAAATAAATGTGAAAAGGAAAGAAACTGAAGAAAACCCAAAAAGGTCAATTGCCTTAAAAGCTTCAAACAAAAGTTCTTCTAGATCCAAAAAGGATGTTCAACAGGAAAGTGATGAACCTGAAACGTCTAGTGATAGTGAAAATGATGAAATGGCCATGCTCACTAGACAATTCAAGAAATTCCTCAAATTCAAAAGGAAAGGCTCAGGTAATTCCAAATCCTTCCAAAAGAAAGATTTTTCAAATAAATTTGAATCTAACAAAAATCTGACATTGTATGCTATGAGTGCAAGAAACAAGGGCATATGAGAGGAGAATGCCCCGAACTCAAGAAAAGTTGAAGAAAGAAAAATTCACCTTCAAGAAAGCCAAGGCAATGTTGGCAACTTGGAGTGATGAAGATGAAGACGAGGAGCACAAGAAGCCTCTGGAGATGAAGAAATTCAGTGTCTAATGGCTAGAAGCGACGACTCCAATGAGGTAAACTCTTCCTTTGAAACTTATACTGTTGATGAATGGGAAGAAGCATACACTGTCCTGTTTGAAAAATTCTGTGAATTCAAATCTGAAAACAAGGCATTGAAAAAGAAAATCAATTCTTTTGTTCATAACACACACAATAATGAACAAGTTGTTGCCTTAACCAAAGAAATTGAAATGATGAAAATTGATGAGGAAGCTCACATTGAAGAAATGGACTGTTTGAAACAAAATTGCAAGAAATTCAAAAGGAAAAGGAAAGTCTGGCTAACTCTCTTGAATCTCTTCAAAATGAACATAAAGAAACTAAGAATAAGTTGGAACAAGCTGAAAAAGACCTTAAAGAAAATCTGAAGATTTAACAAGGTTTGTAAAGGGAAAAAAATCTTGATGCTATTCTAGGATCAAATATCTTTGTTGCAAAACATGGAATTGGATATCAACCAGTAAAACAAAAGAAAATGGGAGAGACTTTGATAACTTCTTTTGTTGATTCTAGCCCAAGCACAAGCTATCAAGTCCCTTCCAAGAATAAGAAAGATCAAGTCCCTTCAAAGAATCAGAAAGGTCAAGCCAAGGGTAAGAAATAGGAACCCAAGAAAATCAGTTCAGCTGTTAAAAAACTAAGAAATCTGTCAACAACCCCAAGAGGGTTGTCGACAAGTCTGGAAACATGCTTCCAAAGAAAAGCTAACCAGGCAACAAAAGGGTAAAATGCCCATGCATGTTCCTCAGAATAACAAACCCACTGTTTTGGAAAAATCTTCATCATGCAATGTCTGTAAGAAAGTTGGGCACAATGCAAAACAATGCTGGAATAATCCAAATAAACTGAAAATCAAACAAGTTTGGATTCGAAGCATTTACTTTTTGGCATGAATGATACATTGGGACCCAAAGTAATTTGGGTACCAAAACCTCTTGTCTGATCCACATATGCAGGAATGCCTAGCAGCCCAAAAACAAAACAAATGGTACCTGGATAGTGGCTGCTCGAGGCACATGACGGGCGACAAAGACAAATTCTGCTTGCTGGTGGAAAAAGACGGAGGTCAAGTTGTTTTTGGAGGTAACAATAAAGGCCAGATCATTGGTTCAGGTAAGGTTGGTAAGTATGCCTCCAATTCAATAGACAATGTACTGTTAGTTGATGGTCTTCGCCATAACTTGCTTAGCATAAGCCAACTGTGCGATAAAGGTCATAAAATTGTCTTTGAATCAAATTCATGTCAAATTGTTGATAAGGAAACATGAAGTCTTATATTTTCTGGAAAAAGAGTTAACAACATTTATTTGGTGATCTAGATGATCCAGAAAATGAAAATGTGTGTCTTGTTCAAGTAAACATGATGAGCTTATCTTGTGGCATCGTAGGCTTGGGCATGCAAGCTACAATGTCTTGCACAAGATCATGAGGCTGAAACTGGTAAATGGACTTCCTAAATTTCCTTCAATAAGAATGAAAATTTTTGTGATGCATGTGCACAGGAAAAACAAACCCGGAAATCCTTCAAATCAAAAGCACCGGTAAGTACCTCCAAACCTTATGAATTGTTGCACATGGACCTTTTTGGACCTACTAGAACACTGAGTCTCAATGGCAAACGATTTGGTTTTGTCATTGTAGATGATTTTTCTAGGTTCACTTGGTAAAATTTCTGGCTCACAAAAATGAAGCACTGAAAATCTTTGAAGAATTCTTTAATAAGATTGAGCATGGAAATGTTAATAAGATATGCTCAATCCGCACTGATCACGGGGGAGAGTTTGATAACAACTCATTTTCTGATTTTTGCAGGCACCAAGGAATAGAACACTGTTTTCCTCTCCAAGGACTCCGGAGCAAAATGGTGTAGTGGAGAGAAAGAACAGAACCCTGGTGGAAATGGCTCGTACTCTTCTGGTCGAAAGTCAACCCAAGGAGTTTTTGGGCAGAAGCGGTAAACACCTCGTGCTACATTCTCAACAGAGCCATGGTAAGACCCGTGATAAAGAAAACCCCCTACGAACTGCTAAAAGGTAAGAAACCCAGTATTGGGTATTTCAGAGTTTTTGGCTCAAAAGTGTTTATTCATAACAATGATAAAGTTGATTTAGACAAATTTGAAGCCAAAAGTGATCAAGGTATTTTTTCTGGATACTCAGAACACTCTAGAGCATATATGGTGTTTAACGTAAGAATAAAACTGTGGAAGAAACTCCACATGTTGTTTTTGATGAGTATCATGCAAAAACTAACACTGAAAACCTTCACAGGACTCAAGATGGAGATGCAGAGAAACAACACTTGAGGAACTACAAGCAAAAGCAAAAGGAACTTCTAAAGTAGTTTCTAAAATAAAAGTGGATATCTTCGCAGGTACAACGATGAAGATGACGAAAATCTATTCAGAAAACAAGATGTTGAATCTGAAGAAGATCCACAAGAGGAAGAGCCTCAAGATGAAACTCCTCAAGCACACCCTCCTCCAGAACTACCTCCACAAGATCAACTTCCACAAGTCCAAGATCAACCCGGTCCGTCAACAATCACCAATGTGAGGTATTCCAAAGATCACCCACTTGAGAATGTGTTAGGGAATATAAATGATAAAGTTCAAACTAGGTCTCAGTTAGACAAATAGTTGAACAAGATCATTTAGCTTTTGTCTCTCAAGTGGAACCAAAAAATGTTGAAGAGGCCCTAAAAGAAAATTCATGGATTGATGCTATGCATGAGGAACTTGGTCAATTTCAAAAAAAATGTCTGGAGTTTAGTTCCCAAAACCCCTGAGATTTCTGTCATAGGAACCAGATGGGTCTTTAGGAATAAACTAAATGAAGAGGGTAAAGTGGTGAGAAATAAGGCTAGACTGGTAGCAAAAGGATACAATCAAGAATTTGGTGTGGACTTTGAAGAATCCTTTGCCCCTGTAGCTAGACTTGAAGCAGTGAGAATCTTATTGGCATATGCATGCTCACATAAGTTTAAACTTTTTCAAATGGACGTTAAAACTGCTTTCTTGAATGGCTACATCAAAGAGGAAGTCTATGTCTCTCAACCACCTGGTTTTGAAAATACTGAAATGCCTAACCATGTTTATAAACTGCACAAGGCTCTCTATGGTTTGAAACAGGCACCCCGAGCTTGGTACGACAGACTGAGCAACTTTTTGGTGAGTAAAAACTACTCAAGAGGTAAAGTGGACCAAACTCTATTTACTAAGAAAGTTCGCAATCACATAATTGTTGTTCAAGTTTATGTGGACGACATTATATTTGGTTCCACTAACCATCACTGTGTGAGGAGTTTTCCAAACATATGCACAGTGAATTTGAGATGAGTCTAATGGGGGAGCTTCAATTCTTTCTTGGTTTGCAGGTGAAGCAACATGAAGATGGCTTCTTCATTAATCAAGAAAAATATGTAAAGGAGCTCTTGAAACGCTTTCAGTTTGAGCAAGCCAAACCTGCTTCAACACTAATGAGCACAAGCATAAAATTGGAAAATGATGAGAAAGGTAAACCGTAGATGCAAAGCAATTCTGAGGTATGATTGGCTCACTCCTTTATCTTACTGCAAGTCGACCCGATATACAATTCAGTGTTTGCCTTTGTGCTAGATATCAATCTAGTCCAAAGGAAAGCCATTTGGTTGCAGTTAAGAGAATATCAGATATCTCTCAGGTACGTATGATTTGGGTCTTTGGTATCCAGCAGGAAGTAGCTTTGACTTGATATCATATTCTGATGCTGATTATGCTGGATGTAAGATAGACAAGAAAAGCACTAGTGGGTATTGCCAATTACTTGGTGGTTGCATGGTTTCGTGGGCATCCAAGAAGCAACACTCGGTTGCACTCTCCACTGCAGAGGTAGAGTATGTTGTTGCGGGGAGTTGTGCGGCTCAAGTGTTGTGGATAAAAAGTCAACTGTCTGACTACAATATTGACATTGGATGCACACCTATCTTATGTGACAACACTAGTGCCATCAATCTTTCAAAGAACCCAGTCCAACACTCTAGGACAAAACACATTGAGATTAGACATCACTTCTTGAGAGATGAAGTAGCCAACAAATCCTTGGAGCTCAGCTTCATACCCACTGATAAGCAATTAGCTGATATTTTCACAAAACCATTGGCTGAGGATAGATTCACAACACTGAGAAGAGAATTAGGATTGTGCAAAATGCAATGAAGTCCATACCAAACTTTGAAGTATATGTTCTTTGTGTGCACCGACTATGAGGTATATCAAATGGTGATCTGTGGAAGAACAAGTTATGCTTGTTTGGAAACTATCATTATGCGTGAGAAAATATTCTCCGCCACGTATCCATAGTCAAGTTGCAAATAAGGGTCATCTACTTTGAATTAGGTATGTGGATTCTTTTCAATTTGCCCATTCACTTTTGCAAACAAATGGATTTTTTTTGTGATGGTCTGTCCTTATTCATGAACTTGTGTGCAATTGCTTGCTAAGCTTGTGAAATGTGTCTTGAATTGTTGCTTGTTGAGTCTTCACATGCACACACTATGGGGGAGCTAGGTTAAGGTAGATGAGTGATTTTTAAGGGAAACTATCATTTTTTCATTGCTTCACTTCTTGGCATGGAACTCAAATGATATCTCTCATATCTGCTTTCAAAACCCTTCTCACAGCTCCTGTCGACAGCCCCACTACTTGCTGTCGACAGCCCCTAGCAGGATTCCTCATCCCAAACTCACAATCCTTCATCTGTTCACATCTGTCGACAGACCACCTGTATCTGTCGACAGACACAACACCTGAACTCAGATAATTCCACTCTGTTCGACTCTGTCGACAGGCTCCCACTGGCTGTCGACAGATGCACCTTTTACTGAGTTTTGCTTGTCCTGTCTCAACATACTTCATGAGCATGCTTCACTAATGTATCTAAGGTGCAAATTGGTGACTTAAGTTATAATCTTTCATATCCATATATATCAACGACATTGTCCAATCACAATGATTTTGACATACCATTTTCTTGTGAGTCTAGGTCGCATCATTTTGAGTACATTTAACAAAATACATGAGTCTAACTTACCTCACTTGAATAACTCCCTTGTGGAATATCATGTTTTTCAAGTAATGTGCTAAGTCCAAAGGTTATTGAATGCTTGTCTTGCATTGGCTTTTATGCCTTAAATAACTCTTGACCTTGATTTTCAAAACAAACAATCAAATAGGAGAAAAGCTACTATTTCAAAAAAAAAAAAAAAAAAACAAACAAAAATCAAGTGTATCAAATACAATAAGGGAATAAAGGCAGAGCAATGATGAGTATTCTGAGTAACCGGGGATATGGACATCACAAATGTCTGTCTTCGCGTCAAAAGGCTTACTCCTTATCTCTGTAATGGTCTGATGGTCACTTCCACTGAGTAACTGGGGATACCGGCATTACCCATGTCTATCTTCACGTAAAAAGGTCATAGTGATCCTAATTACCACCTTCTCTCTTACTGTTTGTTTAGATACAAATCACCAAAGAAGAAATAGAGTGTAGCCTCCTCAATTTTTTTTAAGGCCAAGCTGTTGTCAATGAAAAATTGCCCATGTAGACATCTTTTTCATACACCTTTTGACTGTCACATACTAAGAAATATGTTCTTTTGCAATGGTTTTATTCAAGCGGTCTATTTTATTCTCCTATGTCTTTTTGTTCAGTGTAGTCCTTATGCTGCAACTTGAGAGTCCGGGGAATATTATTTCACAACCATTGTCGATAATTGACATGTCCTAATTATTAGTGGGTATGACATTTTATAATGTGTATTTACCTATTTTCCATCTTATATACACATTGGACGCTCATTGCCTTGAAAAATCCTGTTCACTGGCACACTTTCTGCAAGTGCCTGTCGACAGGGCACTGTTCACTGTCGACAGCCGGCGGCAGGACCTGTTTTGGAAGCCCAACGGGCGCCATCTAGGGCGGATTTCGTGGGTCCCAGTCCTTTCAAATCCCTTCCCACTTTCTTTAAAAGGACCCCACGACCCTTTCCTCCCTTTTCCACTTCCAAAAACTCCCTCCTCCTTCCATCTTCACCCAAAACCCTTCTCTCCAGGGCGCAGAGCAGAGTCTGCCTCTTCGGGTGTCTCCTCCTGCTCGTGTTTCCCTCCACCTTTCACATCCCTCTCTACTCGGGATCCCTCTTTCTGATGGCTCCCAAGAGCAAGAAGCTTGTCTCCGTCGCGTCCTCGTTCTCCCCAAGCGGCGAGGGTTCCAGGGCTCACACCGAGCGCCGGACGAAGCATCGGGATGATCGGCTGCCAGAGCTCCTTATTCCTCCAAATCTGCAACTTCTCAATGTTCATGGCACCTTCACCAAGTTCGTGCAGCCCAGATACGTTGATTTCGTGTCTCTGGAAGACATGTTTCCCGGGCTGCAGCCCCTTTTTGACACCCAGAGCTGGTCTCCCTTCTGCTATTCTCACAAGCGGTACTCTCCAACCGCTGTGACGGAGTTCTACAACAACCTCGGGAAACCACTCACGGTGATCTTTATACCAAGGTGAAAGGCACCCCGTTTCTGATCACTCCTAATCTTTTCTCCGTTGCACTTCAAATTCCAAATACTGGCATTGATATCATGCAACATCATCCTTTGGCATCTGAGTACTACACACTCATCACTCAGCAGCCATACGATTCATCTAAAGATCGTGTGCAACTGAATGCCAACTCCTTCTCTCCTCTTCATCGTCTCATCCACCACATCTTCACCACAATCATAGTCCCCAAGGATGGTAGTCGGGAACTTGTGACTGCCATTCACAAATCCCTTTTTCACGCCTTTCTTAACTGTGAACAAGTCAACCTACCACTCCTTTTACTCTCTCACATCCGGGTATGCCTTCGCAATTCCAATAGGTCTATGCCTTATGCATGTCCAATCACTTCTCTTCTTTTGTTCATCGGCATCCAAATCTCCAAAGAAGAGATGACCAACCTCAAGTCTCGTAGCTCCTTTGATCTCACTGCTGCTCACAGGATGGGCTACAAATTGGTTGATGGGGTTGTGTCACGAGAACTCAAGGGTAAGGGACCGGCCATTGCTGAGGGTGATGACGAAGATGACGTTGCTGATGATGGTGAGGATGCTAATGAAGACTCCCAGTCCGAGCCAATAGATGCTCCGGGTGATGAAGATGAAGATGCTGCTGATGACCAAGCGCCTGCTGAGCTCTCTCTTCGAGATTTCATCACTGCTCAAATGGCACAAATGCAGCTTCAAATGACCACAGGCTTTGAGCAGCTAAATGAACGATTGGACACTGTTGATACAAGCATTGAAGCACTAGCTGATACTCAAGTCCAGCTTCAGCTCAGACTTACTAGACTCTCCACAGAGATTCAGGAGATTCGTCAGGCCTCTGCACCGCCTGGCAATGATGCTGCTTAGAGAGTTTAGGTGTCCACTGTCTTTGGGTCATAGTCATGGTCATGGTCTTGTTCTTGATGTACTAGTTTGCTTTCTTGGTCATGTTATTCTCTTCCTTGCAATTCCTTTTGTCACGTTGTCACTACATTTTGTAACTGTGTGTAATGCTTGACACTTCAATGAAAATCACAGTTATTGCTCTATTCATGTGTGTATGACGTGTCTTTTTGGATGTTGTCAAAAGGGGGAGAAAGAAACATATTTGCATTAATTGAAATTTTGTCATCATAAAAAAGGGGAGAATGTTGGGTTTACATGGATTTATATTTGAGATGTTTGTTTTGATGATGAGCAATCAATGAGCATTTCATGAACAATAATTTCATGTGATATGTATGTGTGAAACATGATAAGAATGACAAGTCAAGCAAATGTTAATCAAGAATCACATGTTTAATTTGATCATCTAAATGTTCACATTATCTCACTAACAATGCTCTTAAATGTAGGTGAGATTGCATGCAAGATAATGTACCAAAACAAGAGCAAAAAGATCAAGAAAAGCACTAAAGACAAGTACCTATCGATAGCCCTGCACAGACAGATCTAATAGGGTACTGGCAAGATGTACCTGTCGACAGCCCCACTGATGCCTGTCGACATATCTGCACAGACAGAACAAACAGGCTCCTGGCAAAGGTGTGCCTGTCGACAGACTCAAGTCGCCTGTCGACAGATCCACACAGGGAACTGCCTCCCAGAAAGCCCAGCCTTCTGCCTTCTGCAAGTCTGTCTACATCTGTCGATAGATGCATTCCTTGCTGTCGACAGACGAAGAGAAAATCTCAATACGAGATCTCCATATGTTTCCGACTTGGGTGTTTCCTTTTACCACGACTCTCCATACTTGAACACCCATATAAAAGGAACTCTTTGGAGTTATTTTCGTACAGAAGCAGCCACAACACAAAACCCTAAGCAAAGTCTCAAGAGAGAAGATCTTTCTGCTGCTCTGCTTCAACCGTTCGTCCAGGCAAACAAAGAGACATTCTCTGAACGGGATTGAAGCCAGATTGTCCATCTCTCAAGCTTCTCCATCAACTGATACCTGTCAAGATGAAGCTTGAAGCACATCGGGACGATCATCTGAAGAGTTCCACATCAGGATTTGAAATCTCAACTCTGAACTCTTCTTTATCTCTGTTTTTCATATCTGGTGTGTGTGTGTTGTTGAGTCAAGCGTCCTTGTGCTTGATTCAAGTTTGTCATGTTGTTCTGATCGTGGTTTACATCAGACGACGTGAGTGTGTGTGTGTTGTAGCGAGTGAACTTGCTGATAAGCAATCTTTCTGCGTGTGTGTGTGGACTGTGGACGTAGGATACACAAGTTGTGTACTCCGAACCACCTTAAATCATCGTGTCTGTGGTTTGAACGTTTCACGCTAGATGTTTGGTAGGCACGTTGATCTTTCACACGCTAGATAAATTGCTATTCTATCTACTTACAACTAACACACATCTTAGTTTAATTTAAACTCTGTTTGAAATATCAAAAGTCTGTGTTTCCATCGAAAAGAAGGTCATTATATTTTTAATTGATAGTAATCTATTCAACCCCCCTTCTAGATTACCATATTGTATAATTCCGCACATCTTTCAGAAACGTGTTCCCTATGGGTAATATAATACACAACACACACACATATAATATATATACATACATAAATATAATATATATAATAATCTATGCGAATCGGTCGATTCCATGTGAATCGAACCAATCAGGGAGAACCCGATTCGGTCCGAATCGCCGATCCATCAAACCTTGTTCCAAGGGATCCACTCTCTACTAACAACACTTAGTTTGCTTGAGATCTCTCAAGATTTGGTAAAACTTAAATTTATCCCCAAACACATGAGACTTGTCATTTTCTGTTCTTTTCAATGTTTAGACATATGTGAGATGTAATGAACTCATTTAGTTTTACTTGTTTTAAGTGTGTTAAGATATTGCACTTCTTATTTTTATTTAACATATTTACATGTATGTGTATTTACTGGTTTGTTTTAAAAGTTGGAAATTAGTTTTCTGATGATAGAATGATATTGCACTTCTTGTTCTTATTTAGTGTGCTTATTATTTGAAGATGTCAATTTAGATTTTTTATGACTTTATGATATATAATGTGAGTTTGTTTACTTGTAGTTTAATTTTTGTTGCTTTCATATAATTTTGACCTTTTTGTTGTGACACATTTATTTTTTGCAAGTATTTTTTTGTGTGATACATAGCTATATATATTTCTCAAATTTATGTATTATTTTAATAATATATCTGCCATATGATGATATGTCATTGTCTTTATGTCTGTCATATTATGATATTTTTTATTGAATTTCATCATTATATAATTTATAGATACATAAATATCATGTAAGAGAGACCCTTGAAAAACAACTCATATTTGGTTCCGTCCTAAACGCCTAGGCACCGCTTAGGCGGGCGCCTAAGCGCTTAGGCGGGCGCCTAAGCGCTTAGGCGATCCGAGATTCAAACTACATCTTGGTCGCCTTGACGCCTTGACAACTATGGTTCTAGAGAAGATGAGAAAGTCAGTGTTTTGTGATTTGTGTATATTGAAGGGACTGCTAACTGTATTGATTTACAATTGGTGATGGGAAAGGCTGATTATACTCTGTCCAGTTTCTTGTCGTGAAATCAAGTAAAAAATAAATCATGTTGTGTTGTGTGTAACTTGGTGTACATTTCTTGTTCCTTAATTCCCCGAAGAGTGAATTAAACCATGTCATTCTGTAGCTGTAAATTCATTATTAGAATTGGTGGTTCTAATTTTTTTCCAACAAGTTTATCCTAATTCTCTTTATAAGATTCAAGTATTGTGTTGTTTTGCTGCGTGCTTGGGCACAATATCTAATTTTCCTATGTCAGATCTCCTGTAGGATGTCATCCTCATTGCTACACGTAGGACATTAAGGCCGCCAAAGAAAGGCTCAGTTGTTCAGCGCCCTCGTACTGTACGCTTACCGCTGTGCATGATGCGATGTTGGAAGACATTGTTTACCCCGCTGAAATCGTGGGCAAGCGTGTGAGGTACCGACTTGATGGCTCAAAGATCATCAAGGTGAGGACCTTGTTAGAATGTTATCATAATCCATTCTCGATATTTTTGCTTTTGCTATCAATGTCTTGTTCACGAGACCCTTCTAGGTGGTTAGCATGCGTTTGATCTTACTAATTTATATGTTACTTGGAATGCTTTGAATTGGTGGCATACATATGATCCTGCAACTGTTTGCCCCTTGGGGTGGGGAGACGGTGGAAAAATGTCCCTTCAAGGTCATGGGCAACCCGGAAATGCAGAGTGGTTACCAGTCTCCATTTTGCATGGGTTCCCGACCTCGTGGACTTCCCCAGGCCGAACGAGGCCTACTGTTTAAAGGAGATTTTATCTTTATATGGCTTGGTCTATCGGTGATTTGGGCTTGATCTTGGTAGTTTTACTTTTGATATTAATAAAAAATAGGTAGTTTGATGATGTGAATGGGTTTGGAGCGTGGAAGATTCGTAGCAGTTGTCAGTATGATTATGCCTCGGCAGTCTGTTTAAATCTGAGATGTTTTGCACATTAGGGTGCGTTTGGTTAGGTGTAAAACCTCAGTTTAGAAAAAGTTTTCAGGAAAATCTTATTTCTTACATCATTGTTAATCTGAAAAAATAAAATCTGTAAAATCGGATCCTAAAATTTTCAGATTTTGGCATCCGCGCAAAAAACGCGGATGCCATTTTCCGTGCTTGTAGTTGCTGCTGCGCTACAGGAACAGCTTCTATACACTATTCATGCAAGTTGATTTTTTTATTTTTTTTCACTCATTTAAATAATTTTTGTTAAATTTAATTATTTTTTATTAGTTAATTTAATTTTTACTTTTTTATTAAAATATCTGTAGAATACTATTCATTCAAATAATGTTTTTTATTTTATTTCTCCTACTTTAAATTATTTTTGTTAAAATTATTTATTTTTCATTAGTTATTTAAATTTTTTATTTTTTTTAAAATATTAAAAATAAAAAATAAAAAAATGATGAATAGTATTAATACACAATGAGTATATGCTTTTCTCTCATTTGAGTAGATCATAAGATCTCATATTTCTCCATACAACTTTATATTTTCCTAACAACCAAATAGACAATTACGTTTTTATTTTCACGTAAAAATTATTCTGTGAAAAATTATTTCTCTCTAAAACTATTTTACATGCAATCAAATAGACCCTTTGTTCCTTTCGACTAACCTAATATTTTTTGTGTCAATTGGCTCTATTTCGACAACTGTATGCGTCACTTAAGAGAATAATTCTTGGTATTGGTTGTAGGTTTCTTCTTTTGTGAAAAGCGGATCGTTTGTGTTTCATCTTTCATTTTTAGCGGTCCTAATTTTTTAACATGTTAGCTTTGGATGTGAAAGCCCAGCGTAACAGGCCCACTTGTTTTCACTCGTTTCCTTGCGTGCCCGTACGTTACACCGCTTCCCAACAATCTTACCATCAGCCTATGCGCGTGCTGTTAATTGTGAAATATTATAATTAATTCGAATTGTGTTTTTTGTTGCCCCAAGGAGAAGAACAGCACCGACAGCAAGGCTGACACATTTGCCGCGGTCTACCGCAAGCTCTCAGAGAAGGATGTGGTGGTGTTCGACTACGCTGTAACTGAGCCGTGAATTGCTGGTGCACATGTCCAGGAGTTGTAGCTCTCAATAGAGTGGAATTTTGGATCCTCTCAGCTGTCTCGAGGGGTTCTTTTTCGTATTTGTTCGATGAGATCACTACTTTTTTTTCATGAACTCAAACCTATGTTTAGATGATCGGATATTGTTTTAGGAGAATTTATTATGAGATTCTCATTTAGTGTTTTGCCCCTCCAATGCATCATTATAAGATCTTTTGTGGGTGGTGATCACAGTCCAGTGATGTGCAATTTAAAGAGTTAGAACACGCAAGTCGGGGGTCTAAAATGTGAAATAAGGAATCAAGACGTCATGCCGTTCACTCCGACATGATTGGGTGGGTAAGAGCGACATGTAGAAACTGACGAAATCCTAATCAGATTCTCAGTTTGGATTCGGCGCTCAAACCACTAATCTTATAAAAATCTAAATGAAAAGGGTTAGAACACGCAAGTCGGAGGTCTAAAATATGAAATAGGGATCCGATCGGCATGCCATTTACTTCGACATGACTGGGTGGGTAAGAGCGACGTATGGGAACTCACGGAATCTTAATTGGATTCCCGATTTGAGTTCGACACTCAAACCACTAATCATTAAAAAACCCAAATGAAAAAGATTAGAACACACAAGTCGAGGGTGCAAAATCTGAAATTGGGATCTGATCAGCGTGTCGTTCACTCCAACACTACCGGGTGGATTAGAGAGATGTATATGAACTGATAGAATCCTAATCGGATTCTCGATTTTGGTTTGGCGCTCAAACCACTAATCTTAAAAAATCCAAATGAAAAAGGTTAGAACACGCAAGTCGGGGGTCTAAAATGTGAAATAGGGATCCGATCGGTGTGCCATTTGCTCCGACACGATCGAGTGGGTAAGAGCAACGTGTAAGAACTAACGGAATCCTAATTAGATTCTGGTTTGGATTCGGTGCTCAAACCACTGATCTAAAAAAAATCCAAGTGTAAAGGGTTAGAATACACAAGTCGGGGGGTCCAAAATATGAAATAGGGATCCGATCGATATGTCATTTGCTTTAACATGACCGGGTGGGTAAGAGCAATGTGTGGGAACTGATAGAATACTATTCGGATTCTCGGTTGTGTTCGGCGCTCAAACCACTAATCTTAAAAAAACACAAACAAAAAGGGTAAGAACATGCAAGTCGGTGGTGCAAAATCTAAAATAGGGATCCAATTGAGGTGTCGTTTATCCCGACAGGATCGGGTGGGTGAGAGCGACGTGTGAGAACTAACGGATTCGTAATCAGATTCTCGGTTTGTGTTCGCGCTCAAAACACTAATATTAAAAAAAATCAAATGAAAAGAGTTAGAATACGCAAGTCAAGGGTCCAAAATGTGAAATAGGGATCCGATCGGCTTGCTGTTTACTCCAACACGACCTAGTGGGTAAGAGGAACGTGTGGGAACTGACGGAATTCTAATCGGATTTCCGGTTTGGGTTTGACACTCAAACCACTAATATTCAAAAAACCCAAATGAAAAGGGTTAGAACACGCAAGTTGGGAGTCCAAAATGTGAAATAGGGATCCAATCAGCGTGTCGTTAGCTCCGACATGGGTAAGAGTGACGTGTGGGAACTGACGGAATCCTAATCGGATTTCCAGTTTGGGTTCGGCGCTCAAACCACTAATCTTAAAAAAGCCCAAATGAAAAGGGTTAGCACACGTGAGTCGGGGGGTGCAAAATCTGAAATAGGGATTCGATCAGCATGTCGTTCATTCTGACACGACTGGGTGGGTGAGAGCAACGTGTGGGAACTGACGGAATCCTAATCGGATTCCCGGTTTGCGTTCAGTGCTCAAACCACTAAGCTTAAAAAAACCTCAAATGAAAAGGGTTAGAACACACAAGTCGGGGGGTCCAAAATGTGAAATAGGGATCCAATCGACGTGTCATTTTCTCCCACACGACCGGATGCGTAAGAGCAACATGTGGGAACTGACGGAATCCTAATCGGATGCCAAGTTTGGATTCGGCGCTCAGACCACTAATATTAAAAAAACCCAAATGAAAAGGGTTAGAACACGCAAGTCGGTGGTCCAAAATGTGAAGTAGGGATCCGATTGGTGTGCTGTTTACTCCGACACGACAGGATGGGTAACAGGGACGTGTGGGAACTGACGAAATACTAATCGGATTTCCGGTTTGGGTTCGGCGCTCAAACAACTAATCTTAAAAAAACCCAAATGAAGAGGGTTAGAACACGCAAGTCAGGGGTGCAAAATCTGAAATAGGGATCCGATCGGCGTGTCGAATGCTCCGACATGATTGGGTGGGTAAGAGCAACGTGTGAGAACTGATGGAATCATAATCGAATTCCCAGTTTGGGTTCGGCGCTCAAACCACTAATCTAAAAAAAATCCAAGTGTAAATGGTCAGAAATATTTTCTAATTGCACTTAATGAATATTCATATATTCTGAATTTAAATTTATACAATAATTTATGTATATTATTTTTATTTATCTTTCTAATATTATTTTTATAATATAGGATCCTCTAGCACCTAACGATCATGAGGCAGGGAGAGAGGACGATCCAGTAGATCTCTCTGATTTTTTATTTGTTATTATTGTGGATGTTCTATATTTGTTGTGATTGATGATTTTATCTTAATTGTTATTTATTGTGGATGTTCTTATGAATATTGTGCTTAGCAGGTTTTTGCATTTATCTTTGTTATCTAATTGTATTTTTAAAAATAATAAAAACATTATTTCGGAAGACATTTTTCGTCGGAAAAAATGTCGGCATACGTTACTTCTGACACAAATAATCCGTCAGAATTTCCAATGGATTTTCTGACGGATATTTTCCGTCAGAAGTTTCCCACTTCTGATGCTTTTGTTCATCAGTCAAAGTGTCGGAAGTTCCGACGGAAATGCTGACCAACTTTTCCGTCGAAATTTTTCGACGACTTTTGTTCATTGGTAAGGCGGTCGGAATATTTAGTTTCCGAAAGATATTTCCGTCATAAATACTGATGGAGTTACCGACTGATTTTGTTTCCGTCGAAATTTTTTGACGCATTTTTTCTGATAGATTGTTTCCAACGGGTTGCCGCTAGAAAGCAGTCGGAAAGGTTGATTTCTGACAGATTTTCGAAGGAATGTTGTAGTCGAAAATTTCACTTTTTATTGTTGTGCTTCTTCTCTTATTTGTATAGCTCTTTTGCCTAGATTAGGCTATTTTAATTCTATCCTTGATGAGTTGAATGTCTCTGCTAGCACTTTGCACTAAGTCAGATCCCAACCATTGTTGTTTACCCACCTCATTCCAGCATACTGGTGATCTACAGCTTCTACCATACAATGCTTCAAATGAGGCCATCTTAATACATGGTTGGTAGCTATTGTTGTATGCAAACTCCATCAATGGTAGTTGCTCATTCCAGTATCCTTCAAATCTATAGTACAAGCTCGTAACATGTCTTCTACGATCTTGTTTGTTCTCTCGGTCTGCCCTTCAGTCTGTAGATGGAATGTAGTACTAAAGTTGAGTTTAGTACTGAGTGCAGTTTGAAGTCCTTTCCAAAAGCGAGAGGCAACCTTGGGTCACAATTAGAGACTATGGATGCAGGAACTCCATGCAGTCTCACAACCTCCTTTACATATAATGCGGCTAACACATCCACACTCCATGTACTTTGGATTGCTAAGAAGTGTGCAGACTTGGTTAGTCGGTCTACGATAACCCAAATAGCATCGAGTCCGCCACGAGTTCGGGGTAAACCCATGATGAAGTTCATGTCAATACCTTCCACTTCCATTTTAGTATGTCTAGGGGTCTGACTACACCTACAGGACATCAGTGCTCCGCCTTGACTTGCTGATAGATAAGGCAGTGGGCGGCATGCTCAGCTATCTCACGCTTCATATTAGGCCACCAGAATGTTCTTTTCATGTCTTGATACATTTGGTTGCACCAGGGTGAATAATGTACTTGGTTTTATGAGCTTCATCCATTAGCTTCATTTTCAGTTCTTCATTGTTAGGCACACAGGTCCTACCATGAAATAGTAGTTTTCCATCTTCAGTGATGGAGAAACCTAGTTTGTCTGCTATGGTTTCCATGACTCGAATCAAGAATGGATCATTTACTTGCTGATCTCTGATCTCGACAAAAATGTCGGGTTGTACCCTGAGGTTAGCAACCAGTACTTGGTCGCCCCTTGCTCAATATTTATGTCTAGTCTGGCAAATTGTTCCAGCATTGCATCTCACCCATAACTAAACAAGACAAGGATGCCACAGGCTTCCTGCTAAGTGCGTTAGCTACAATATTACCCTTACTAGGGTGATATTGAAAGTTGAATTCAAAGTCTTTAAGGTACTCCAACCATCTTCTCTATCTCATGTTGAGTTCCTTTTGAGAGAATAGATACTTCATACTTTTGTGATCTGAGTAAACAATGAATTGCTCTCCATAGAGATAGTTGTTGAGTTATGTGTTTTGATGATGACATATTATACACAATCTTATGTACACAATCTTATGTCATATTGCATATGTATGGAAGGATGTTGAGTTGTGTATTCATTTGGATGATGACTAAAAATCTTCATGTTGATGATGTCCACACACTCATACTTTAATTTTAATGATGACTACAACATTTGATCGTGGATGATGTCCAAACACTCATACTTTGATTTTGATATTGCACATATTGTAATATTACAATAATGAAATATTACAATAATGACTAAACACATGTTTTTGACACTTAATATTTCATATCTTACTAACAATGACATGTTTTGATGGTCCACTCTTCATTTATACATGTTTACAGAGTTTTGTCAAAGTAGTGTCGACTCTTGTTGAAAGATAGGTCGACACTAGCTATGTCAAGTCGACCCTAGTTGTCAATGAGGTCGACTCACAATATCTGCCCAGCAAGCTCCTAAAGAACGAATGACAGTAGTGTCGACTCTAGTTGACAATGAGGTCGACTCACAAAGTCTGTCCAGTAAGCTCCTGAAGAACAAGTCACAGTAGTGTCGACTCTAGTTGAAAATCAGGTCAACACTAGTATCCATCCACTAAACCTTATTTGAAGGAATACACAAGAGGTCGACATTA
>JACBKR010003380.1:0-29629 GCA_014218235.1 Colocasia esculenta
ACACATACACGCTAGATCAAGTCCACAATAGATCAGATCCTCTAGCCTTGATCTGACCAACACACCACACACATTGTCTGATGCAAACACGCAATCAGAACAACACTTCACACGTGATTTCAAGAACAAAGGTTGCTTGAATCACCACAACACACACACGGATGGTTGAAAGTATGAAAACAGGAAGAGTTCAGAGTGAAAGAATGAATCCTGATGTAGAACTCTTTGGGGAACGCCTGGAGGGAGTTCAAACTTCGACTTGAATGCTTCAGATCGATGGAGAAGGTTGAATCCTCGACGTTCTATTTTCAGGAACTGCTAGATCGAAGGATCTCTCGGTCTCTGAACAGCAGTCTGAAGCAGGGCAGCAACAACTTCTTTGGATCTTAGACTTGCTCTAGGGTTTTGGTTGTGGCTGCTTCTGTACGAGATTTACTTGACAAAAGTTGCTTATATAGTGGTGTTTATATGGAGATTCGTGGTAGAGAGAAAACACCATCTACGGCAACTTGGAACTTTCCGTATCTGAAGATCTCCTTCGTCCGTCGACAGATCTGGGTGCATCTGTCGACATGCAGCAACAGTTTTGCAAATGCCAGAAGTCAGGTTTTGTGGGTAGCAGATTTCTGTACTTACCTGTCGACAATCGACTTGCATCTGTCGACAGGTAGAAACAGAGTTGCACATTCCTGAGCTCTGTCTGTAGGTGGCTGTCGACAGGCACATGGGGTCTGTCGACAGGTAGCTGTTCCTGAGCTTTGTCTTGTCTGTCTGTTCACATCTGTCGACAGGACCTGAAGGGCTGTCGACAGGTGACTGTCTTCATGAATGTATCTGATCTTTTCTCTTGTTTGGTATATCTTTGGTGCATGAACTCACCTACATGATCAAACATGTATAGTAAGATATTATGTATACATAGAAGATCAAATATTCCATCATGTTCCTTGCTTGAAGATGTCATGTATTAAACCTCAATTATGAATGTTCATCATCAAAACATGTTGTCATAAACAATAGAATGAAAAACCCAACATTTCCCCCTTTTGATGATGACAAAACTTACAATTGATGTTTCTCCCCCTTTTGGCAACATCTAAAAAGATAAGTCATGCACAATTGGATAAGAATGAAGGAAAGAATGTGTGACCACATAACTGAATTGTGAAAGATATGAGTGGGGAATGAGTGTTCAATTAGAATCTTAAGGTTGAGAAAGGTTTATACCCATTGCAAGATGTCATAGACACTAATAGTAAGACACGTAAAAATTCTACAATGGTTAAGAGAATACTCCAGGAATCTTAAGTTATAGCATTTAGGATACATCGTCCAAAAACATATGAAAGTAAGATAACCCCTTGAATAAAACATTAAAGAAAATCATATACCTTAGTGGTGATTTTCAGTGGTAAAGGAAGGTAATGTCCACATAAACATTGACAATTGACAACCCATTGCCTTGATTTAAATCTTGGAGGCTTCACTCTATTTCAAGCATTTGAACCAATTCTTTTGTCAAGTTAATGTGGGAAAAGTAGTAATTAGGATCACTTTCACCTTTTGACGTGAAGGTAGACATGAGGGATATCCGTACCCCCAGTTACTCAGTGTGAGTGACCATCATACCATTGTTCAGAGATAATGAAGAGACTTTTACGCGAAGACAGACTTTGTGATGCCCATGTCCCGGTTACTCAGTGATACTCATCATTGCTCTGCCTTTGTCCCATTTTATGAACTTTTGAGTGTTTGAAATAGGTAGCTTTTCTCATTTTTTTATTTTTATTTAACAATCAAGGTCAATGGTTATTTAATGTCCATGGTTAATGTAAAAAATAGTTCAAAAACTTCTTAATATCAAACCTTTTACATGTATCAACCAAACCACAAGGGAGTTATTCAAGTGAGTTAGGTTAAAATCATTAGATTTGATCAATGTTTTCTAGATGACACAACCTAGACTCAAGCACAAAATTTTATATCAAAATCATTGTGATTAATTCAATGTCTTTGATACTATGTGAATATGAAAGATTGCAATGAATATTAAGTCCAATTCTCCCTTGCATCAATAATATGAACATACTCATAAGGTAAGGATAGAGAAGATGAAGATTTATCATGAAATGTGTATCTGTCGACAGCAAGGGAGTGCCTGTCGACAGATGCACTCAGACCTGAAAGACTTGGTTCTGGGAGGTCAAGAACTGTGCTCGGCTGTCGACAGATGGAATTCGTCTGTCGACAGAAACACTCAGAGTTCAAAAACTGGTTTTTGTGAAGTCATATCTGTCGACAGTGTGGTTCAGGGCTGTCGACAGGAGCTTTGAAACTTCAGCTTTAAGGCTTTGAATGAGAGTGGCTTGAACCATAAGATTGAGGGATAAATATGAGTATGAGGGTATCCCTTATGAATTTCACTCACCTAGCCTTAACTTACTCCCCCATAGAGTGTGCATATGATAACTCATCATTCAAGCATTTGCACACAAAAGAGCATCCATAAGCATGTTCAAAATTTACTCCCCCATAACACATGCATAACAAGTAGCACATAATTAGCCTTATGCATAACATGACTTTTGGTACTTGGGCGTATTTTACTCACGCATAATGATAGTTTCCAAACAAGCATAACTTGTTTTTCCACATGTCATCATTTGATATACCAAATAGTCACTACATAAAAGATCCATTTTCCTCAAATTTATCATTATTCCAATTGCTAAGAAGCATTGTCATTTGGGGATGGCATCAAAAACACATTTCATTGCTCAGATGGAATTAAAAACCATTTCAATTCTTGCAGTCAAAAACTGAAGTGTTAAAGAGATTTTACCTGAACAATCTTCACTTGGTTTTCAAAGGTTTTACCTGAACAGTCTTCAATCACAGAAAAAAAAAAATTTACCTTTGTTCTCCATCATTTCTTGCCTTGCACAGCCAATGGCATGAATTCATTTCTAATTTTTGACTGCAAGACATCTCAGCTTGTTGATCAAGCTTTTTTGGGACCCACACTTGCTTGGGTCCTGCAATGACATTAATGTTAGGATCTAACTGTTGGGTTGAGTGTGTTTTGGAACTTCCTAAAGTTGTAATTTAATGATATCCAATGAACATCACTCATACCTTGATTTTGATGATGACATACTGTGATATTGATGATGACATATTGTGATTTTAATGATGAGATTGTGACATGTTGGATTTTGATGATGATATGTTGAACATGTTATACATCTTGTACATATCACAATAATGCTTAAACAACATGTTTCTGATGTTTAATATCTCATTTTTAATGTTAATATCTTGTACTAATGATATATGTGTTTAATTTTCAGGTACAAATACTTTTTGCAAAGGTGGTGTCGACACACCCCACAATGGTGTCGACACACCCCACAATGGTGTCGACACACCCACAATGGTGTCGACACAACACCTCAGACCCCAAGGCAAAAAGCTGAAGAAATGCTGAGACTGTGTCGACACGAGTCAAAGAGCAGGTCGACACTAGATCATCTCCCAGAACAGCATGTTTGCAGAAATGGGACAGCAGGTCAACACGAGTCAAAGGGCAGGTCGACACTAGCTCAGGGCAGGTCGACACTAGCTTAGGGCAGGTCGACACTAGACCCAGTTTCCAGCAGACCAGTTTGTAGAAATGGGACAGCAGGTCGACACACCTATGGGCAGGTCGACACACTCTGGAAATTCTGTGACTTAAAGTTTCCTGGACACGTGGCTGCTTGGGATTTAGGGGATTTGACCTAGGGTTCCGTGCCCATGCACCCTAAAGCACTTTATGGACATATGGGGCTATAAATACCCATGTTCCTTGTACCCCAAAGGAAGGAGAGCCCATACACTTCTGAAGAACCTTTTGGCGGCTGAAAGGGGCTTTCCAGATCTGTCTCCATCTCCAGAAGCTTCAAGCCATCCTTTCAAGAGGAAGGACAAGGGAATCAAGGGGAATCCCTGGAGAGAAGGTTGCTGTGCAAGGCAAGGGAGCAGAACCAACTTAAAAGGCACAAGAGAAGAAGGATCTCTGGCATTTCAGATGCCATCAAAGCAGAGCATCGCCAATTGAGGAGGATCTCCATCGATTTCCATCAAGCCTTCTCAATTGAAGCGTCTGCAAGGCCTCTTCATCGAAGAACACTCTTTCTACATCTTTACTTTATTTCTGAGTTCGTTCTTCCTTAGTTCGTCAATGAGATTTGTGCATGAAGTTCTGTACAAATTTCTATGTACGAAATTGTCTTGAATCAGATCATTGCTAGAGGATCTGATCTCTTGTGTGTTTGATCTAGCTTTTGTACTCTGAGCCGTCGAGCTCAGGTTTGTGAGTCGTCGCACTCACTGTGTGGTTTGAGCCGTCGTGCTCAATTTAGAGTCGTCGTAACGGTTGTTGTTTGAGCCGTCGTGCTCAGTTTGGAGTCGTCGTGCTCAAGGGTGTTTGGAGTCGTCGTGCTCCCGTGTGAGTTGTACTCAAGGTTTTGAGTAGTGTGGCCTCACTGTGTGAGGGGTGGACGTAGGAGTCACTGGAGGTGATTTCCGAACCACCTAAAAATCCTCTGTGCATTGGTTTGATTTATGGTTTGCATTTGTGTCTCGCTAGATGCATGCATAGGGATTCGTTCACACTACTAATTGATTTGCTCACACCCAAAATCACACTTCAGATCAGTAAATTAATTGGGTGATTTGATCTCTGATTAGAAGTAATTTTAATTGCTTAAGCTTCCGCGTTAATTGGCATTAGATCTATTCAAACCCCCCTTCTAGATCTTGTCCTCACCTTATCTCGATCCTTCAATTGGTATCAGAGGGTTAATGTCTATTACTGATCTGGTTTGATTGCTTCTGGATGATCTCTGTGTAAATTGGCTGATCTGATTTAATTGCTTGATCTGTGTGCTTAATCGCTCTGATTCTCCATTTGGCATTAGAGCAGATTAACCAATCTAATTGTTAGATCTAATTCCTTGTCACATTGATTCACTGTGATTAGATCTAACAGTCTTTTGTGAGTCTTGATATAATGGCAAATCTATTTAACTGCATGAATCTCCTGTTATAATTTCAGAGAAATCCCCAAGCTTATCTTCATTGGATTTCTCAAAGGACTCACAAAGGCACAGAGCAAAAGAAATTCACAAGTACTTAATGGCAAAGAAGAGCCTCAATGAATCCAGTAAATCAACAATTCATAAGGATATGGCTCTAACAGCACATTCTAAGAGCTCAGAGCATGCTTCATCCTCTTCAGAACATAAGAGTTCAAATGGATCTAAAAGGTCAGGTAAATTAACTCCAGATCCATTTGTGTATTCCAATTCTGATTCTGATGAAGATGAAAGTATGTCTTATGCTGAATTGATTGAATTCTGTAAAAAGATGCAAAATCTTAATGCAAAGCTAAACACTAAAAATAAAGATTTAAAAAAGAGTTAAATCATTGCCATAAAGAAAGTGAAAACTTGAAAAATACAATTGAATTGCTCCAGAAAAATGATAAATGTCCTTCAAAGAAATTGAGAATTTGAAAAATGAAGTTGAAAGATTAAATTCTGAGAAAGAAAATTTAGAAGATGAAGTCCAAATCTGTGAAAAAATTGATTGGATTGAAGGACAATCATGAGCTATTGAAAACAAAAGTATTGATCTGGAAGAGAAAATGGAAAATTGATTGATCTCAATGAAAACATCCAATTTGATAATGATCAATTAAACAAACAGATTTCCAACATGGCTCATGATCATCAAATAAATGAGAAATGCAAACAACTTGTTGAAGAAAATCATCATCTAAAAAGGAAGATTGAAGGCTTGTTCCATGACAGACCATTGGACAATGAATGTAGTAATTTGAGTAATAAAATTTCTGACTTGGAAAAACAAATTGCTCAATTTGAGAATGAAAAGACAAGATGAAAATGGTTTGGATGTCATGCTAAACAAGCTTCAAACTTCAGAAAAAGAAGTTGTTGCATTAAGAGCTGAAAAACAGAAGATTCAAAATAACTTGAAGAACTCAAGTCTTGCTTCTGTTAAAAATAAGAAAAATGAAAAGAAAAACATAACAACTTCTGTTAAAACTGCTGTGAACAAGAACCTTGATGTTTCTAATGAAAGACTAGTGAAAGTTCTTGTTCAGAAACAGAAAGAGAAAAAGGAGAATGCCTCTGTCAAGAAGATTCATCTAACTTCTCCATCAGTTCAAAAAGCTCCAAGGCAAGTTCCAAATTCACATCATGCCAAGAGCCACCAGAAGATACCTCCTTCTCTTCATGGTAAGCCTCCTCACATGAAAAGGAGATTCCAGCAAATGCTACATGCCAAGGTAATACCAGGTAAGAAATGCTCTTATTACTTTAATTGCAATAAACCTGGTCATCTTGCCAAACATTGCTGGAATAGAAATAAAAATTTCAATAAACATGCCAAATCAGTCCAATGCTTTCATTGTCATAAAATGGTCATATTTCTAGGGACTGTTGGTACAGAAATGATTTTGTTGTGCATGCTCAAAAATTCCAGTCTAATGCACATGCTCATACACATAGGAATAAACATCGTGTTCATACTGAAAATGTTCAGAAGTTCCATGTGTATAGGCATAGAAATGTTGCACAAAATCATTATGTTTCTGCTCATATTAAAAATCCAAAAAATAGAAAACTTCATGAAAACATAGATGCATTGATCAAGGCAAAAAGAAAATCTGGAACTAATTCTGCTCATAGTTCTATCAATGAAAGAAATGCATCTATACAAAAATTAAAAGCATTTTGGATTCAGAAATCTTTGTTGCAATCTAACATTGATTTCATTGCAGGACCCAACAAGTGTGGGTCCCAAAACCAGCTTGATCAGCAAGCTGAGAAGTCTTGCAGCCATACACTGTAAATGGATTCAAGATATTGGCTGTGCAAGACTAGAAATGACTGGAGAACACAGGTAAAATCTTTGAGAAAGAAATGAAGATTGTTCAGGTAAAATCTCTTTATCATTTCAAACTTGAATGATTGAATTGGAATGAATGTTAATTTTATCTGAACAATGAGAAATGTGTTTCAATACTACTCCCAACAATGAACTTATGTCATAACAATGGAATCATATTTGTGTTATCATGCATGCTTAACTGTTCCCATGAGTATGTGTGCATACTAACTGCTTTGACTTCTTGGTATATCAAATGATGACATGTGGAAAAACAAGTTATGCTTGTTTGGAAACTATCATTATGCGTGAGTAAAATACTCCGCCAATACCAAAAGTCATGTTATGCTTAAAGTTAATTGTGCTCATAATCATGTGTGAATTGCTTGCTAACTTTTTAATTCCATGCACATATTAAGGGGGAGTAAATTTGAAAAAGTGCAAAAAATTTTTCAATAAATGCAATGAATTTCATGCTAAAATAAAGTGTAATTGACCCTTTTTGCAGTGACTATGTGGTATATCAAATGGTGAAATGTGAAAGGATAAGTTAGGCTTGTCTGGAAACTATCACCATGCGTGAGAAAAATTCTCCGCCAAGTATCAATAGCTCTCTGCATAAAGGTCATCAAGCAAAATGAAAATATCAAAAACTTTATTTTGAGTCTTTGCAAAAATCTTCTCCTTCAATAAATTATCATGTTGATATATGCTTGATCTTGTTCATACTCTTTCTGTGCAAATTGCTTGGAATGAACATATCTGAATTGCTTAAATGATCATTTCATATCATGCATATCTTATGGGGGAGTGAATTCGAAAGAATCTTTGAGTGAAATGCAGGAGAAATTTGCGGGAGAAATATTCTGTCATATCTGTTTCATCATCAACTCCCATTCAGTCTGTTGACAAATATTCTTGCTCATAAATTCCTCACTCTCACATTGCATTGACATTCTTGGTATATCAAATAGTGATTTGAAGAAAGACAAGTCAGGCTTGTCTGGACACTTTCACTATGCGTGAGTATATTACTCCGCCAAGTATCAAGAGTCTTGTATGCAATTGTTGAGGGGGAGTCATTGTCATATCTCTTGACCTTACTTGTCTATTTTGAACCCCAAATTCATCAGAATTTTGAGACCTTGTGCTATTTTCTTATGAGAGAATTAACTTATTGTGCATTTAGTTTAATTTCAAAGATTCAGTATCATTTCAAGGTTAAGCAATCATAATACTGAATGTTTTTAAAATGATTTGCAAAACACAATTATAGGCACATGAGTGGCTTTAGTATTTCACTGTGTATGTTTAAGCTATTTTTTACCACATGTTAAGAATAATATCCTAAATTCATAGTCATGACTTTTCTGGTCAAAGCAAAATATTCCTGTAAAATGTCAAAAGAAAAATGATCAATCTGGAAAGATACAAACAGAGCAATGCAAATGCTTGAACCACTGAGTAACCGGGCCATTTCACCTGACAAGTGATTTGTTTCGCGTCAAAAAGTGGAAATCAAAAGTTTCAACTCTGTATAAGATAATGAAAGTTGAACCACTGAGTAATCAGGAGGTCTTGCATCTGATCAATGTGATTCTTGCACTGAAAAGTGAGATTTACTAATTTATTCTTGTATTCTTTCCTAGTGGAAATTGAAGGAAAATCAAAAAGACAGGATAGAAAAGTTTAAGACCTTAATTAAGTTCATGTTTACTGTGTTTAGACCTATTATTTTACATTGTGATAAACTTAAAGCTCCTAACGTCTTTTAAATACTTCTGCTCACTCATATAGGTCACCTTATTTCACATGTGCATCATTATTTTAACCACATTCAGATTATTGTAATTTGCTATTCTTTGTGTTGAGTGTGTCTTTGTGATTAAACTTTGTTGCACAATAACAAAAACTCAATAATTTCTCTCAACTGATAATATCATTTTGCCTCACTTATTTTGAATGTCTCTAACCATTTATTCCCTACATTTCATCTCTTGGTCTCCAACCATCTTTGTTTTTCTCTCTTGTCTATCCTTTTGATGCTATCAAAAAGGGGGAGAAAAGGGCACATCAAAAAGGGGAGAAAAGGCCTAGAAGGGTACATCAAAGGGGGAGAAATAT
Organism: Colocasia esculenta; assembly: GCA_014218235.1. NCBI lineage: Eukaryota > Viridiplantae > Streptophyta > Magnoliopsida > Alismatales > Araceae > Colocasia > Colocasia esculenta. The sequence continues at coordinate 9,082 of JACBKR010003380.1, forward strand.
CTTTAAAGGAGAAAGGTCAAAGTGTGTATATGGTCAAAGGGGAAATATGCAGTCAAGGGAGTCAAGATATTGAGAGATTGTGCATATGTTTTGTCATCATCAAAAAGGGGGAGATTGTGGGTTGAGTGTGTTTTGGAACTTCCTAAAGTTGTAATTTAATGATATCCAATGAACACCACTCATACCTTGATTTTGATGATGACATACTGTGATATTGATGATGACATATTGTGATTTTAATGATGAGATATTGTGACATGTTGTGATTTTGATGATGATATGTTGAACATGTTATACATCTTGTACATATCACAATAATGCTTAAACAACATGTTTCTGATGTTTAATATCTCATATTTTAATGTTAATATCTTGTACTAATGATATATGTGTTTAATTTTCAGGTACAAATACTTTTTGCAAAGGTGGTGTTGACACACCCCACAATGGTGTCGACACACCCCACAATGGTGTCGACACAACACCTCAGACCCCAAGGCAAAAAGCTGAAGAAATGCTGAGACTGTGTCGACACGAGTCAAAGAGCAGGTCGACACTAGATCATCTCCCAGAACAGCATGTTTGCAGAAATGGGACAGCAGGTCGACACGAGTCAAAGGGCAGGTCGACACTAGCTCAGGGCAGGTCGACACTAGCTCAGGGCAGGTCGACACTAGACCCAGTTTCCAGCAGACCAGTTTGCAGAAATGGGACAGCAGGTCGACACACCCTATGGGCAGGTCGACACACTCCGGAAATTCTGTGACTTAAAGTTTTTCCTGGACACGTGGCTGCTTGGGATTTAGGGGATTTGACCTAGGGTTCCGTGCCCATGCACCCCAAAGCACTTTATGGACATATGGGGCTATAAATACCCATGTTCCTTGTACCCCAAAGGAGGGAGAGCCCATACACTTCCTGAAGAACCTTTTTGGCGGCTGAAAGGGGCTTTCCAGATCTGTCTCCATCTCCAGAAGCTTCAAGCCATCCTTTCAAGAGGAAGGACAAGGGAATCAAGGGGAATCCCTGGAGAGAAGGTTGCTGTGCAAGGCAAGGGAGCAGAACCAACTTAAAGGCACAAGAGAAGAAGGATCTCTGGCATTTCAGATGCCATCAAAGCAGAGCATCGCCAATGAGGAGGATCTCCATCGATTTCCATCAAGCCTTCTCAATTGAAGCGTCTGCAAGGCCTCTTCATCGAAGAACACTCTTTCTACATCTATTTACTTTATTTCTGAGTTCGTTCTTCCTTAGTTCGTCAATGAGATTTGTGCATGAAGTTCTGTACAAATTTCTATGTACGAAACTGTCTTGAATCAGATCATTGCTAGAGGATCTGATCTCTTTTGTGTTTGATCTAGCTTTTGTACTCTGAGCCGTCGAGCTCAGGTTTGTGAGTCGTCGCACTCACTGTGTGGTTTGAGCCGTCGTGCTCAATTTAGAGTCGTCGTACTCCGGTTGTTGTTTGAGCCGTCGTGCTCAGTTTGGAGTCGTCGTGCTCCAGGTGTTTCTTGAGTCGTCGTGCTCAAGGGTGTTTGGAGTCGTCGTGCTCCCGTGTGAGTTGTACTCAAGGTTTTTGAGTAGTGTGGCCTCACTGTGTGAGGGGTGGACGTAGGAGTCACTGGAGGTGATTTCCGAACCACCTAAAAATCCTCTGTGCATTGGTTTGATTTATGGTTTGCATTTGTGTCTCGCTAGATGCATGCATAGGGATTTCGTTCACACTACTAATTGATTTGCTCACACACCAAATCACACTTCAGATCAGTAAATTAATTGGGTGATTTGATCTCTGATTAGAAGTAATTTTTAATTGCTTAAGCTTCGCGTTAATTGGCATTAGATCTATTCAACCCCCCCTTCTAGATTGTCCTCACCTTATCTCGATCCTTCACTAACAATGAAGATTTCAGAATCCAAAGTGATTTGGTTTTTGGATTTCTATTGTTTTGTGAAGTTTTCCTGTTCATAGATACATGAAATTTTTTATCTTTATGAACATGATGTTTATCCTTGTGTGTATGAACACATGGATTATTATGGAGCTTTGAACCATGCACAGAATCATGGTTTTTATGCCAACAGTTCTTAGAAATATGACCAATTTATGACATGTGAAGCATTGGACTGGTTTGGCATGATTATGACAGTGCTGATTTTTATTCCAGCAGATTTAGCAAGATGACCAGGCCTATTGCATTTAAAACAAATGGGTTGAGCATTTACCTGAATCTACCACAGTATGAATGCATTTGCTGGAATCTCTGAGATTCTTTCTTTGATCATCCTTGGGTTGGGAAGAAGGAGATGATGCACCCTTTGGTATCTCTTGGCGTGATGTGGAATTGGAGATTTCCTTAAAACATTCTGGGCTGCCGGAGGAGATGTGGAGACCTTGTAGACTCTTGTTTTCTTTTCATTTTCTTTTTCTGGTTTTCAATTGAAACATGATTCTTCCTTTTGCAACATTTTTGTTCATTTTCATTTTTTTTTGAATATTTTTCTGAAATGAATCTTAACAGATTTTTCTTTAGGTGCAACAGAATTCTTGTTCTTTTCAATTTCACTTTGAACAACTTGATATTCCAACTCAGCAATTCTCTTTCTAAGATGATTGTTTTCATCAACCATTGGTTGCACTTCTCATTTATTGATGATCATGAGCCATATTGGAGATTTGTTTGTTCAATTGATCAATATCAAATTGAGACTTTCATTATGATCAATCAATTTTTCATTTCCTTTTTCAAATCCAAAATTTCAGATTCCACTGATCATGATCTTCTTTCAGTTTAGAAAACTTGTTTTCACAGTCTCTGACTTCATTTTCCAATTTTTCATTCTCCATTTTTAGTTTTCGATTTTCTTCATAGAATGCTTGAGCATTATCAATTATCAATTCATTCTTCTCCAATTTTCTTTTAGCTTCTTGTTTTGAGCTTTTACCTTCTTAAATTGATTGGACAAGTGCTCAGCATTCTATCAATTCATCATAGGATATATCATCCTCTGAATCAGAATTAGATATTGATGCGTCAAATGAGTCTGAATTGGATTTACCTGACCTTTGAGAGTTTCTTGACTTCTCTGACAGATATGATCTTTCAGATTGTCTGAACTAGGAGAACTTCTAGAGCTGCCAAGAGCCACGAAGCATTTGTCCTTGGCTTTATTTGCAATCTTGCTTGTCTTCTTAAAGGAGTCCTGCATTTTATCAACATGGTTATCAAACTCAATAATCATTGGTCTATTTATGATACTCGAGAACTCAGACATGTTTCTGAGTATGTTGTAGATGAATAAACCAACAACCAAAGTAATCAGATCAGTTCAGAATCAATTATAAACCCGATCAGAGCAATTAAGCACACATAAACAGATATGCCAAATCACAACCGATGAACAGAAAACCTGCTCTGATACCAATTGTTAGGATCGGATATTCGGTTATGGCAAAGCTAGAAGGGGGGGTTGAATAGATTTGCAGCAGAAACTTAAGCAATTTGAAAATTACTTCAGATTAAAAGATCTACTCAATCAAAACCCCTTTGATCTGATGTAATGTGTGTGAGCAAAATAACAAGTAGTGTGTAGACGAAATCCCTAGGCATGCATCTAGCGCAACACAATGCAAACCACAAGTCAAACCACAGTGCACAAGGGATTTTTAGGTGGCTCGGAGATCACACCACGTGACTCTTACGTCCCCCCCCACACAGTGAGGACACACAACTCAAGAACTGAGTACAACACACACACACGAGCACAACAGCTCAACCACACACACACACGCTAGATTAAGTCCATAATAGATCAGATCCTCTAGCCTTGATCTGACCAACACACCACACACGTTGTCTGATGCAAACACGCAATCAGAACAACACTTCACACGTGATTTCAAGCACAAGGGTTGCTTGAATCACCACAACACACCACGGATGGTGAAAGTATGAAAACAGGAAGAGTTCAGAGTAAAAGAATGAATCCTGATGTAGAACTCTTCTGGGAACGCCTGGAGGGAGTTCAAACTTCGACTTGAATGCTTCAGATCGATGGAGAAGGTTGAATCCTCGACGTTCTATTTTCAGGAACTGCTGGATCGAAGGATCTCTCGGTCTCTGAACAGCAGTCTGAAGCAGAGCAACAACAACTTCTTTGGATCTTGGACTTGCTCTAGGGTTTTTGGTTGTGGCTGCTTCTGTACGAGATTTACTTGACAAAAGTTGCTTATATAGTGGTGTTTACATATGGAGATTCGTGGTAGAGAGAAACACCATCTACGACAACTTGGAAACTTTCCGTATCTGAAGATCTCCTCATCTGTCGACAAATCTGGGTGCATCTGTCGACAGGCAGCAACAGTTTTACAAATGCCAGAAGTCAGGTTTTGCGGGTAGCAGATTCTATACTTACCTGTCGACAGTCGACTTGCATCTGTCGACAGGTAGCAATAGAATTGCACATATCCTGAGCTCTGTCTGTAGGTGGCTGTCGACAGGCACATGGGGTCTGTCGACAGGTAGCTGTTTCATGAGCTTTGTCTTGTCTGTCTGTTCACATCTGTCGACAGGACCTGAAGGGTGTCGACAGGTGACTGTCTTCATGAATGTATCTGATCTTTTTCTCTTTTTTTTTTGGGATCTTTGTTGCATGCACTCACACCTACATGATCAAACATGTATAGTAAGATATTATGTATACATAGAAGATCAAATATTCCATCATGTTGCTTGCTTGAAGATGTCATGTATTAAACCTCAATTATGAATGTTCATCATCAAAAACATGTTGTCATAAACAATAGAATGAAAAACCCAACAACGGCTCCAACACACGTTCGAGGACAACGACTTAAAGTACCTGAGCACGACGACTTAAAACCTCTAAGCACGACGGCTTAGTAAATCTGAGCATGATGGCTCAAACCCTGAGCACACAGTGCTCAACCCTTTGAACCATGACGAATCCAAGTCCTGCTAGAACAAGCTCAAAGAGGGAGTAGATCCTCTAGCATGATCTATCCCAATACAAGTGTGAAAAGGAACATAAATAATCAGGTGATCTATATAGAACACTTACACAGATCACACACAATGAAAATACCCAATTCAATATAGACTTTGAAATCTCCTCTAACTTTCAGATCTGTCTTTAGCAGCACAAGCTTCTCCTCTGCTTCTTCTTCTTCTTCTTCTCCTTTTCTTCCTAGCGGTGCTACTCTTCTCCTCTTTCTGGGCACACCTTTTTCCTGCTTCTTTCCGCACCCTTTCAAGAAGGGATAAGGGCATATTTATAGCCCTAATCATTTGACCTAGTACTTGGGGACGCGTGAGTACCAAGTACCTCAAGTGAGACACATGCTAGTCACATGATATCATGCACAAATAGCATCTTTAAGTATTTAGGAGAAAAGGCAATTATATACTTCAATCGATAACAATAATCAATGTGAGAGTTAAGGACAATCGATATGGACATGGTACATGATGTGAAGCTTACAACAATCGATGTTTGAGTTAATCAGCAATCGATATGATAACAATCAGCTTCTCAGGATTCAGCTTCATCCTGTAGTGCCGTAGCACCTCAATGGTCTCGGTCAAATCTCTGATGTGGTCCTCCGCAGGTCGGCTCTTGGCTAGCATGTCGTCGATGTAAATCTCTATGGTCTTGCTAATCTGATTTTTGAACATCTTGTTGACGAGCCGCTGGTAAGTTGCCCCTGCATTCTTCAGGCTGAAAGGCATCCGAGTGAAGCAATACAACCCTTTCTCAGTAATGAAGGCAGTCTTCTCTTCATCCTTAGGTACCATTCTGATCTAGTGGTACCCCGAATTTGCATTGAGGAAACTAAGGAGCTCATGGCCAACAGTGGAGTCGACGAGCTAGTCAATGCGGGGAAGGGGGAAGCTATCCTTTCGGCACGCCTTGTTCAAGTCAGTGAAGTCCACGCACATCTGTCACTTCTTGTTCGCCTTCTTGACCAGGACTATATTAGTGACCCATTCAGGGTAAAGGACATCTCGGACAATACCCATACGAAGGAACTTTGCGAGGTCACTATCCACGCCTTCCTGTCTATCGACATATAGAGGCCTCTTCTTCTGCTTGACCCGTCGTACCTCGGGGTCGACATTCAGATGGTTCTCTATCACCTCAGGATCAATCCCAGGGACGTCATCTTCTGACCAAGCAAAGACGCCAGTGGATCCATGAGTAATTCGATCATTGGACTCTCCAGCTCGTGAAGCTCGGACCCGAGGACCATGCCTTGCCATCCGCAACTTGCACCAAATGAGTTGCTAGGCTGGCTCCCCCCTAACTGAGTCTTCCACGGGAACAACATCATACTCAGAAACCATTGGTTCCTTAGCCTTGATAGAATTTGCATAGCATCATCGGGCCTTGGCCTGGCTCCCGTCGACCACAACGATCCCGTTAGGCATCGGGAACTTCAGTTCTGGTAAAAAGTGGAGGGGACTCCCTTTAGTCTTCCCAACAATCCATGACCAAAAATCGCATTGTAATCCGACTTGACTTTGACAACAAGAAAGTCATCTTCAACCATTACATGCTATGGTCTGGTGTCGAGGGTGACTCTCAGCCTAACCGAGCCCTTGGCAGTCATAGGGGTCCCACTGAACCTAAACAAAGGAGTCGCGACCGGCTTGAGATTTGCGCTCAGCTCGGTCATCTTTACAAGCAATCATAAAACAACACATCAGGGGCCACTCCATTATCAACTAAGATTCGGTGTACATCATACCCATCGATGTCAGCGTGGATCACCAATGCGCCGTCGTGGGGGACATTCAGACTAACAAGGTCCTCATCTGAGAATGAAATTACACCACCTACCTCTCGTGGTTGATCTCTGAAGTGTGACCCGTTCATCGATGCATATGCCTTCCTTTTCCTCCCACTGTCGCCACCTCCCTGGAGCCACCGGAGAGCATGAGCACTACTCCCTTTGCCAGAGGGGAAGCCTTTTCTTCATCAGAGTTGTCGGTCCTAGGATTTCCATCGACGACATCCTTGCTGATGATGCTGCACTTCAACATATCTGCGATCTCAACACGCAGACTCCGGCATTGGTCAGTTGTGTGCCCGAAGTCTTTATGGTAATCGCAGTAGAGATGCGCGTTCCTTTGGTGCGGGGGCTTCATCATTGGCTCGAGATGTCGAAAACCTGGGACCTTTTTAATGTTGGGGAGGATCCCAGATAGCAACCTTCCGAAATGTGGCAGCACGGCCCACCTACGGAACTCATCGAGGCGGTGCAAGGGGTTAGGTCGGCGGCTCTCTCTGCCTGGGGACCTTTCCCCTTCTTTGACTTCTTCAAGGGGGGGGGGGGGGGGGGGGGGGCGTGCTACCCGATGCCTCCAGGCCGGCAAGGTGCTGCAGCTTTCCCGCAGCCCCCAGGGTTGATTCCAAATGCACGTACTTCTGCATGCGAGAAAGGAGGTCGGCCAAAGTGACTGGGGGCTTCTTTTCGACAGACGAGACAAATGAAACGTTGGTGCAAACCCGGGTCAAGATATTGACTGCAGTGCGTAGATCGAAGTCTATGACCTTCATCACCTCGACTTGGAACCTCTTGGCATAGTCGCAAAAGAGCTTGTTCTCCTTCTGCGACAGTAACCAATGGTTGTCGGTGCAGAGCAAGTGCTGCATCATATTGTAGAAGTGGTCCAAGAATTTTTGTGCCAGGTCGGTGAAACCGCCAACCAAGTGCATCGGGAGGACCTTGAACCACTGAAGTGGAGCGTCGTCCAAGGTGGACATAAAAGCTCGACATTTCAAGGTGTCAAAATGTTCACCATCTTGACCTGGCCCTAGAAATTGTCGAGGTGGTGAACAAGGTTAATCATCCCGTTGTACCGCTGGAACTTGGGTAGCTGGAGCTTCGACGGGATCGGGGCCGACGTGATTGCCTCGGTGAAGGGCGAAGAGGATAGGAGAGTGAGAACCAAGGGGGTATGGGCCCATGTTGGAGCACCTTGATCTTCAATTGACCTTAAGGAGGTCATCCCTCTAGCGAGGGTCGGCCGTCGGGGCTGGAGCCGAATCCCCCGTAAAGTGGCCGCCTCAGGAGCCCTCGCCCCCGCCGCATCCGCCGCCATTACAGGAGTGACGGAGGGTATGGCGGGGACCATTGGTGGCTGGATCGAGGTCCTAGGTGCCTCGGGATGGAACTCTCCGCGGGTGCCCAAAATGGCTGGAGGAAGAGCGGTCGCCACAGGGGATGTGACATAGCCAGGGTTGGCAACAGGGACCTCGGCTCGGGGTTGAGAAGCAACCTCTTGAACAGAGAGTAGTTGTCATGTTTCTCCATCATGAAGGTGAGCATCTCCTGCATGGTCACCATGCTATGCTCCACGAGGTCTAGACGAGCTGAACTAGTAGGATCACGCTCGCTCGAACCAGAGCCACATGTTGCATTCTTCTGTGGTGGAACAACGGGTCCTACCTCTTGCTCTTCCACGAGGCCAGGATTCTCCTCCACTACTCGACCATGATTCTTTCCCTTGGGAGCCATGGAAACTAGTCGTTTTCCATAGACGGTGCCAAAAATGTTGTTGTTGCTATCGCAGGTCAGCCAAAAGTTGAGGTATCCCAGGGAAAGATGGCATAATCATCGAGATGTCGAAGCCTCCGCCCTGCAAGACCACCAAGAGGGTCTTGGTGGGCAAACACTCTGATGCTCAAGTCAGTACTGAGAAAGTGGTTTACACTGGTTCTGAGAGAGAGAGTCCGTACCTACGTCTGTAAAATGTTGTTGCTTAAATAGGAGGAGGGTCGCCCAGGGAGACTACAGATGACCCATAATCTTTCACATCAGTTTCTAAAACCATCAACTCATTAACTGCCATAAATGACCCCACGATTGCCTCGTCAATGCCATAACTAACCCCACAATCGGGTTAGAGGTTAATAACATCCGTACTAGGTGCACGATCCATGATTAATCATGAACGGGTGTTACATGGGAGTTATGTAGGTCGTTACGCCAGAATTCTTGCGAGCACGTCGTGCTCAACCATTACTGAGCCGATGGTACCAACCATCGGTTGGATCCTCAACGGTCGGCTCAAGCTGTGCCGACTTGTTTAGGTCGGTTAATGCACGGAGTCAGATGTTGAGACAATTGTCAGCCTTATCTGCCTTAGTGAAAGAAGAGTCCTCGGCAAACCTCTAGCCCGTCGGCTAACTTAGGAGAGAGAAAAAACCTCTTGGAGGGTTTATGTCGTGCCAGAAACCATTTGGCAAACTGGACGAGCAACTAGCTCAAAGAGATCTTTTAAATTTAGAGTGGAATGATATCCTTGGTTAGGAATGAAGAATAATTGGACATCATTGCAAAGTGGTTTTAACGAATTATAAGACATGAAGCTCATAGTCCTACATGACGCATGCTGGGCTAAAAGAAAGAAATTATAAAATCAATACGCAAAGAAAAGAGAAAATAAAAATCTCAAGGATAATATTGATAAGCTAAATGAGCAAGGGTCAAGAAATTCACGATCTCAGCATGTGAAAGAATCCATCGTCCAGAGCCAAACGACTAACTGCCTATCCAACAATTAACAATGTGCACTTAGATCATCCTCATTTTTGTTGAAGGGAAACTCAGATCTCAGAACACACTGAGAACCAACTGATACTGAGAAGATATAATAGAGTAGATAACATATAGTAAGCAGAGAGTAGGGTTAGAAATACTTACCTGAACTTACCTAACGAACCATCTTTTGATTTTCTACTTTTCTTGATTTTTTGGATTTTATGATTTTTCTCATTTTTATGATTTTTGAGATAAATGACAAGACCCACAAATCAAATATTGTAAAAACAATCAAGTGAATTTATCTAAGTGCAAGAAAACATCTTAAATGACAAAATAATCACCAAACACTTGAAAATAAGCTAGTGGATGCACATGCATAGAACACGACAACCTAAGCATCGCTACTGGTTGCAATGTATCGATACATCGTGACCTCAATTCCTACATTCAAATTCCATTTGGCAACCGAGAGCACTTGTTTGTGTCCTAATAGGACTCTAAGAGCTTCCTAGTTCGGGTCTAACTCCTTCTAAGCTTTCCAATCCCTTTCCAAACATGATTAGGAGCATTGGTTGCCTATAAATAGATGGGCAAAGGCCAAATTCGGAGCTCATAAGCAGTCTTCTTCTTCTCAAGCTCTCAACCTTCTCATGGCTATGAAGAGAGATTCCATGGGTGGAGAGGCCTCCTATGAAGGTCCCAAGCGTGCTCGGGCGTCCTACAACGAGCTCATGAGTCTAAGGGAGGTTCCGAACCATCTGAGTAGCAATGCCAAAGTAAGAGATGTATATGAAGTGTTCTTTCAATTTCCTTTGGTTTTCAACTCTAAATTTCAACAAGTTGATGCAACACTCTTCTTCTCTTGCTCTTCTTATTTTCTCATTTTAGCTCTTCCCGGCTCTCATGCTATTCTAAACTCACTTGGTTGGCACCTATGATCAAGGCCTTACCCATGCATGTGATATGCACCTTAAGAGAGTTTAGGAGGTGCCTTGATTGCTGCCGATAACTACCATAAAATCTTTTGATTGGCATAGCATTACTGCATTGATAGAGTTTATGGCACCCACAAAACCATACCTTCCTATTTCCAAACTTGAAGCTACCATCTACTAGAGGAGGTGAGGCTTTCATGGCACTACCCAAGACTACATGGGGAGATGAGCATAAAATATGTCATACCATTGATCCCATTGATCCCAAGCTCATCCTAGGTGAATTATCATAGATCCCAAAGATGTCTATACCATGATTAGCCCTCAACATATTCACCTAGTTCCTTGTCTAAGTGGATCATATCTCATTATAAGAACAAATGTGGGAATCACCATGAGATAGCCAAGGTCATAGCCATTGCTTATGTGGTGTGGTCTCTTCTAGAGATCACCAATTTGACCATGCAAACTTGAGCGCCATTAGCAGGGTATGGCGGAGACTCTCCCTCTCTCATGAGGTCCTTGCTTTCCTTTACATGGGACTTACATCTATGGCTCTAGGGGGCCATCTCTTGGTTCTATGATCTTGATAGAGTGCTGGTTGGGAGTGAGAATTAATTCAAATATGTAGAAAAACCCACTACCGAGAGCTAAATCTTTGGGTGCCACCCATTGTGCTTCATTAGTGGTGTGGCCAAAATCTCCGATCATATGATATGTAGGATAGCAGATAAGAAGACTCGGAGTGCATGTCGACTTTACCTCAACACACTTCCAATGGGCATTTTACCATGGACATTACGGCACTATGCGGGGTGGACATATGTCTTCCCCTTGGACGTGGATTGGACCTACAACTTGTGGGGAATATGGAAATGGTCCTCTACAGCCTGCAGCGATGCTACCTTCAGGTTAGGAAGCCCTAGACAAAGCTACTACAACCATCACATCTACCTCCTATGAAAGCAAGGCGCTTGGAAACTCGAAGGACGAGCAAGCCGTATGAAGTGCACTAGTGATGTGGCTTGTGTGTACCACTCATGCACTACCTCTTGTGGTGCACGAGGAGCGCGAGAAGTACCAGGCGTACCTTAGAGAGTATAGAGAGATTCAGCCACGAGGTGACCGTGAGCTTGTGAGAGATAATTGCTATTGTTTTTAAATTTTCTTTGAGAGATTTGATGAATTTGATGTAATGAGAGCAAGAGAGTGATGTATCAGGACTTTATGATGATTTTTAGTCTTCATATGATGTATTCCTTTAAGATTTTGCAATGAAAATACAAATTTTTATGCTTCCGTGACATAGACTGAGAAGGCGACATGGTTCCTGTCGCAATAAGAAAGTGACAGGTCAATGGTTGCGACCTAGAAAGAGAAAGTGATAGAGCGTTAACGTGACAGGCCGGGTGTCGCTACCTCAAACCTGAGGCACTTTTTGAAAATCGGTCCCACACTCCTCACTTTTCCCCCTTTTACTCTCTCTCTCTTCCTTTCTCCTTCTTCTCTGAAAATCCGAAGTGCCACCTCTCTCTATCTTCTCTTCGGCAATCTTCCCATTGGTGACGATGGTGAGCTCTGGTGGCCCCTTTCTTTGCCTTCCCTCTCTCTCTTCTTCTTCTCCCTACCTCTTCAGCCATGGAGGACAGTGGAGGTGTTGAGGCATCGATGGCGAGCGACCAAGGAGGTCCAAACAAACGATCTCCGGCGGCGGCAAGCCGATGAGCCCTCCGCTGTAGTGGGACTGGAAGAAACGGCCAACTCCATGGAGGTGGACGCCATGGAGGCACCGACCATGAAGAGACCATCTACCCCAAGAAGGTAGGTGGCCAACCCCCTCATTTGTATATTGATGTGATGATGGGGCTAGGATTAGGTGCAAGGCGCCAGTTGTAGGGCCCTTAGCCCAAGGGGAAAGCACTGGGAATGACAAATGTACGATCTCGATCGACTGAGAATGCGAGAGAGGTTGTGTAACACCCCAAAAATAATATATATACTAGTAGAAAAAATTATAAATAATATTTTAGCTATAATCACCGTAGTTGGTAAAAACCCTTCAATTATTTATGCTTGAAGTTTAACTATACCAAACATCATTTATATATAAAAATATAAGGACAAAGGATCCAGATGAATTAACTCCCAATTATGAAACCCATTTTAGAATATTTGTTATTTACGTAATCATGGTTTTGTAAGACTTTTACCTATTGGTAAATTGGTTACACGTATGATAACACGTGTTGAAGGCTCTAGTTAACGTGGATAAGCTGTGCAAAAGAGAGTTTTACAGTGATAGGAGTGTGTGTTACGTGTCGTACATGCACCACACTCGATCTATTATATCCTCTCTTGTTCACTCTTAGGAGTGTCTGCTCACTGGTTCGTCACTCCATATTTCTGTTACTACGGTGCTACTACTGCTGCTACTATGGCTACTATTGCTGCCATTACAACCTCTGCTATAGAATCCTCTTATTGGAAGAATTTGTTTCTCTTTAAATCCGGTAGGATTTTCCTATAATTTCTTCCCTCCTTAATTTAGAATCTTGGAGATTGGCCTCCATCATCATTATTACCTTCAATTTGTGTCCAAGAATCTTTTTAAAGTATAGGTATCTTCACAATACCTATATGGTAATAATGTTTCCTTGATCCTTAGCAAAGTTCATACATCAAGAATTCTAAATAATATAGATCAGAAGCAAATAATTGACTTGAAGACTCACTCTAAAAGTTCATCATGTGATTTTTGGGTCATTTGCATGTATTTGTGTATTCTATTGACACCATCGCAGACCCCAGGAATTTCTTCTAGAGGTAGAGTTCATCATTATTCTTTTGAACCTTGCTACTAATTTCTATAGCGTGGTTTATAAACTTATATGAATTATTAGGATGTCTCATATTAATTTTCCTTCTAATAGGGGTTAGAAGGTTAAAATTCTGTTAGAATCATTACTCTAATCAGTAGGTCAACACATAGACTAGTGTGTTGACACATCCAGTGAGTAGGTCAACATCTCGTACTAGGTCACAACACCTAGTAAGTTTCGGATATGACGAAGCTAGACTTCAACCAATCAAGACAAAAATGAGCATGACGAAGTGCCAGCTTTAGATATGACGAAGTGTAACTTCAGATATGATGAAGCTAGACTTCAACCGATCAAGACAAAAATGAGCATGACGAAGTGCCAGCTTTGGATATGACAAAGTGTAACTTCGGATATGACGAAGTGTAACTTCGAATATGATGAAGCTAGACTTCGATCGATCAAGACAAAAATGAGCATGACGAAGTGCCGGCTTCAGATATGACGAAGTGTAACTTCGAATATGACGAAGTGAGCTTCGGATATGACGAAGTAAACTTCAGATATGACGAAGTAAGCTTTGGATATAATGAAATTGACCCTCTAACCGGTAAAAGTTGTTCATCCTATCAGTTGTAGCTGTTTTTCTGAAAAAAAAAAAAAAAAATCAATTGAAATTGTTATACTCCATGAGTCATTGTGTCAATACACTCTTTCAGTAGGCCGACACACCCATCAGGAGGTCAACCTATCTCTAGACAATGAGATTCTAAACTATCCAACCAAACTACCTTTCTTATTTTCTTGGGTTCCAAAAGTACTCCATCAACAAATAACTGCTTTGTTGGGTATCTGACCTCATTGAAACAAAATTGGACATTTAGTTACTTATTCTTGATTCTCATACTTCTAGCCCTTTTTGGAATACTAAGTAATAGTAATTGTCTCCAAGAACTTGTTTTACTCTTGATGAGTGCCCAAGTACCATGTATGTATGTTTATCAAAAATGGAAATGGGATAACGTACTTTTTGGTCTTTGGACTCTCTTTGACCAATGCCTGTGCATATGGGGCAGATCCAGTCCCAGGAGGAGCACCCAAATTCCTTTAATCTGTGCAGAGCGGTATGGATCAACAGGGTGTTTGGCATGACACCACTACAGCTAAATTAGTCGACATTTCCATGAATTATGTTATGACACAAATATTTGCTTGCTTGTGGAATGGGCAGGGCATCTCTATACTTGCATATTATTATTGTTCATACGCTCCTCCGCTTGTATATTCATTGATGATCACTTTATGTCAGTTCACTGACACATTACTTTATTCTATTCTTGTCACTACTTGATAAATCCTACTGAGCACAATTCTCATTAATCCTTACTCTCTTTCAAGTGATCAGGAAGAACCTAACAATTAGGGGTGCGTGCTGAGCATGAACCACTAGGATTTATATTTTTGAGGACCATAATAGCCAATGTAATTATTAAATTATCTTTTCCACACTTTTATGAACTTATATAAGGTGTGTTTGTAATTCCAACTCCGTTGTAATAAAAACATATGTCCATATAATATAAGTTCTACTTATTATACTGAAATTCTATCATTTTTCGATAAATGCTTATTTATTAGGACGTGATAGGTGACTGTAGCATTACTAGGGAGACGAGACCCCCTAATAAATGCATAGTTGCACACATTAAACACTAAATTTTATGTATTTTTGGATTAACTTATGTGGAATACCATATGGGATGATGAGTAATTCAGTAATTAATGGAATATATTGCTTTTACAATTTTTGGATGAAAAAAAATCCTATTGCTTCATGTGAAAAATTAAGACTTGTTTAGATAGAGGTGTTTTGGTCATTTCATATTATCTAATGGTAAAACAAGTTGAAAATTGTGAGAGATATTACATACATCATACATGGCATGATTGACTTACTTGTGACATTACTTTGCTAATCTTATCATTTCTATGGACTGAATTGCAATTTTCTATGTCCAGGGACTTAACTATGATTAACTGGACAAGTAGGGGCAATACAGTCATTGTGCAACCAAGATGATGCTCTAGGTCGCCCCCTCTCCATCAAATCTGATCCAAGCTCATCTCTAGAGCCACCATCCTCACTTTAAGGTCAAAATAAAGTAAAGAAGTTCAAATTTGAAATATCCATCAATAGAGAAAGAAAGGAAAGAATCAATCAAGCATTAATGGCAAATGAAGCAAGCAAGGAAGCGAGAAGAGAAAGGGAGACCCTTGTTTGGATCGGATATTCGGTGATGGCAAAGCTAGAAGGGGGGGGGGTTGAATAGATTTGCAGTGGAAACTTAAGTAATTTAAAAAATACTTTGGATTAAGAGATCTATTCAATTAAAACCAATGAACTGATGCAATGTGTGTGATTAAAATGTGCGAAATATTTTATCAAACAGTGTAAGCGTCAAACATGTGATTGATGTGTGTGAACAAATCAATAAGAGAGTGTAGGCGAAATCCCTATGCATACATCTAACGCAACACAAGATTAAACCATAATACAAACCACAGTACGCAAGGGATTTTAAGTGGTTCGGAGATCACATCCAGTGACTCCTACGCCACCCACACAATGAGGCCACACTACTCAAAGTTGAGTACAACACACACTTTAGCACAATGGCTCAAACACACACACGCTAGATCAAGTCCACAAAAGATCAGATCCTCTAGCCTTGATCTGATCAACACACCACACACAATTCAGATCTGGACACAAACCAACACAGATCACTTCACACACACTATGATCTATACAGAACACTTGTACTGATCACAAGGCACACACTCACACATAATCCACATATTGATCTCAAATCAGTACACACAAGCACAAATATATAAAATGAATTGAGAGAAGGTGTGAGTGAGGGAAGAAATGTCTCTTCAAATATTGATCTGATCACCACGATCACGGATCCACACTATTTCTTCCTTGATACTGTTGCTGCAATTCTTCTTCTCCTCTTTCTTCTTGGCGATGCTGCTCTGCTTCAGATGAAGATCTTCTGAAATTTGCTGATCATATGAACATCTCCTTAGATGCTCCCTAAGTAGCTCTTCTGCTTTTCTTCTTCTGCTGCTGCTGATTTGATGAAGAACTTGACTTCCAATCGATCTCCTCAGATGTATTCAATGGTCTGCAACCTTCTGGAGCTCAAGGAGAGCACTAGAGAGGTCCCTTATTGCCGCCTCAGCCTTTCTTGGAATTGTGTTAGCTCTTTCTTGGAGAAGGGGCAAGGGGCACCTTTTTATAGGTGTATCCTAATCATCACACAATGTGAGAATCCGTGTGTACGAGAAAAGGATACCCTAAGTGAGTGCACATGCTACTCACGTGTTGGTGCTGGACCTGCGGTTGTCGACAACTACTGCTGCAAGTCCTCTTCCCGAACCAGGACTTGAAGTCTTGTCTGGGTTGTCGACAAATGAGGCAGCATTATCGACAACTACTGCTCAACTTGGTTCTTCCAGAAGCTAAGTGTTGAAGATTTGTTTGGATTGTCGACACACGTTTCTGCTTGTCGACAACTACGGGTAAAACCTGTTCATCCAGAAGCATTTCATCAAGAACTTTCTTCATATGTCTGTCATTTGATTTTGACATAGACTTTATGCATTCCTTGAGTTCAACACACCTCAATCTGAAAATGCTCTTGATCATTCTAGCCATAGGCACTTCAAACACAAGTCATCAGTGTTAATGAAGTATTTATGCAAGATTACTTTAAGTAATGCAATTCAAACTCCGACTTTCAAGGAGTTGATGTTCAGAACTCCGACTCTCAAGGAGTTGATGTTCAGAACTCCGACTCTCAAGAAATGAACTTATGTTTTTCATCAGAACAATGAAATTATGTGTTCAACAAAATTAACAGAAGTTATATCATCATCAAAACATTGTGTTGTAACAGTAAGACCTGGTAGTTGACATGATAAATGTTCAGTCATCATTAAAAGCAGTTGTATCATCATTAAGAACAGCTTAACATGATTAACCATAATTGTGTCATCATCAAAAATAGATCAAAGTAAATAACCAAAACTCAACAACCCTCTCACCCTCCAACCCTCTCATCCTCTCATTATATCCTCCTCTCTCACTTGTACAAACCCTCCTTCCATCTCTAGTTCATCTTCTTCTTCCTCTCTACATCTCACTCTCTCTCTTTCTATCTACACCCCTACCTCCACCACCATAATCTTTTTCTCATCTCTGATCCCTGCAACCCATCTTCCCCCTCTCCATCTTCATCGTCTTCCTCTTGTTGCGAGCCAAGAAGGAGTGCTCTTCGTCGAACCTGTTGCTGCGATCTGCTGCACCAACTGCCATCCGGAGTGCCTCCATGCCTCATGCACAAAGTTTCTGAGGACTTCATCATCTTTGGGACTTCACTACTTGCCTGGGACTGTGGAAACATCATGGCATCATCTCCTGCTACTCTTGCAATGAGTTTGATTTAGTTTTTTATTGTTACTGTTGTTCTATTTATGCATACAAAAATGTTGTGAGTTGTACTCATTGATTTTCAAACTAATCTTAGTGCAAAAATCCATTTCTTCCTTCTAATCTCTTCTCTGTTAACTCTAGTTTGATTTAATTTCATTTTGATTTGATTAGGTTAATAAATAGTTTGTGTCAGTCTATCTTCACAGGTTTGAATCTGCACAGTGGTCAGTACGCCCATCTTTTAATCTGCCTAATGTTGTTTAAATTAAGTCAAACAAATTCCATTTTGAAGCTAATTCATCTATATAAATGTCCCATTTTGTCCCATCTCTTTTGGATTTTTGTAGTGTGAGTAACATTAGTCGCATTAGAGATTTAATTTTCTTGTTGTTCTGCAGACTTCAGATAGAATAGCCTCTAATTATCACATCTGTTTATGTGTCAAACGGTTTCCAAATCAAGTCAACTTTCTTTATTTTGTTCTTATCTCAAATATCAAACTCTCCTTTTAATCAAAGTTCTATAGTGTAAGTTAGGGTCATAGCATCAATAGTTTAGATTTCTATTCTCTTAGATCCATAGGTTGCCTTGATAATGAGTTGAAAATTTTTTAAAATCAAATATGTCAGTTTGTTCACTTAGAAGCATTAGATTGCACAAAAGAGGTCTAAAACATCTCTGTGGATCGATCTAGACTCACGATTAATTTTCTATAAGTTTCTAAACGAGTTCGGTAATTTAAGATTGGAGTGCACATTGTCTTGCATCGATCATTGTGTGCACATCAATTTTCGGCACCGTTTCTGGGGATGTTTGTTGCCCAGCCAGCAAGCCCAGAGGGGGGGGGGTGAATGGGATTTTTAAACTTTGATTATCTAAACCTGTCAACAAAAACGTTCATACAAAAACACTACGTTTGACTGTTAGTGTTAGTAGTAAAGAACACGCCAAACACAAACAAACAATCACACTAGACAAGGATTTTATCCTGGTTTGGACCTCCTATCCACAGGAGTCCTACGTCCAGCCCCTGAGCAACAACTCAGGATTCCACTACCCAAGGGTACAGTTCCCCTCAAGGACACTTACACATCTAGCCGTAAGGTTTTTGTGAAGATATCTGCTAACTGATTTTGAGTATCTATAAATGAAATGTCTATATTACCGTTAGCTACATGATCTCGAATGAAATGGTATCTAACCTCAATATGCTTTGTCCTTGAGTGCTGCACTGGATTTTTGGTGAGATTAATTGCACTGGTGTTGTCACACAGCAAGGGAATTATCTTGATGTGTAGCCCATAATCCTCAAGTTGCTGCTTAATCCATAGGAGTTGTGTACAACAGCTTCCAGCAGCCACGTACTCAGCTTCAGCTGTTGACAGTGCTACTGAATTTTGCTTCTTTGAGGACCATGAATTAGACATCCTGCAAGAATGACAACATCCACTGGTGCTTTTTCTATCTATCTTGCATCCATCTTAATCAGCATCAGAGTATCCTACTAAATTTATTTACATGATTTGGATACCACAAACCTATATCATGAGTTCTTGCTAAGTATCTAAAGATACGTTTGACACTAATTAAATAAGACTCTCTAGGGTCTGCCTGATACTTAGCACACATACATACACTAAACAAATATCAGGTCTACTAGCTGTCAAATAAAGTAATGAACCTATCATACCTCTGTAGAGCTTTTGGTCTACTTTCTTAAAATCCTTGTCACTGTCTAGCCTTGTAGATGTGCTCATTGGTGTTGATAGTGGCTTGGCATTTTCAAAACCAAATTTCTTTAGTAGTTCTTTGGTGTACTTGGCTTGACAAATGTGGGAGCCTTCTTTTCCTGCTTGATTTGCAACACAAGGAAATAATTAAGTTCCTCCATCATGCTCATTTCAAATTCTCCCTGCATAAGCTTTTCAAAGTACTTGCAAAGAGATTCATTAGTAGAACCAATATTATATCATCAACATAGATTTGAACAAGTAACACATTTTTAACTTTAGACTTAATGAATAATGTGCTATCTACTTTTTCCCAATAAATCCATGGTTTAACAAAAATGCACTTAATCGTTCATACCATGCTCTAGGTGCTTGTTTCAAACCATATAAAGCCTTGTGCAATTTAAATACATGATTTGAAAATCGATATCATCAAAATCGGGAGGTTGTTCTACATAAACTTCCTCCTTTATGTAACCATTTAGAAATCTGATTTTACATCCATTTGAAATAATTTTAAATCCAATGCTGATGCATAAGCAAGTAAAATCTTAATTGCCTCAAGTCTGGCTACTGGTGCATAGGTTTCATCGTAATCTATGCATTCCTCTTAATAATAGCCTTGAGCTACCAATCTGGCCTTGTTTCTAGTGATCACACCAGCTTCATCCATTTGTTTCTGAACACCCATTTGGTGCCAATCACAAGATGATCTGATGGTCTCGGAACAAGGGACCATACTTGATTTCTCTTCAACTGATTAAGTTCATCTTGCATGGCTAATATCCAAGATTCATCAGATAGTGCTTCATTGACTGTCTTTGGCTATATTTGAGATACGAAGGCTAAATAATCACATGGGATTACATTACCTCTAGTTCTTACCCCAACCGATGGATCTCCAATAATGTTATCCAACAGATGATCTTTCTTGTATCTCCATTCCTTTGGAAGATTATCATGTGATATATCTTTTTGTTGTAGATCTT
>JACBKR010003381.1:0-29630 GCA_014218235.1 Colocasia esculenta
AGAAATAAACAACTATCTAAGCTACACTGCTGAAGCTGCCACTACACAGCTGGAGGTACCGACCCTGCACCGCTACGGCGCGGCTCCGAACTGGACGACGTCGAGAAACGTCCTCCTCGCTCTCACCTGAGGGGGTAGGGGTGAGCCTCTCTAGTCACTGGCTCAGTAGGGAACTCCCCCAACA
This sequence comes from Colocasia esculenta, assembly GCA_014218235.1. Taxonomy (NCBI): domain Eukaryota; kingdom Viridiplantae; phylum Streptophyta; class Magnoliopsida; order Alismatales; family Araceae; genus Colocasia; species Colocasia esculenta. Next base: position 185 of record JACBKR010003381.1, read on the forward strand.
CCGAGCAAACCAAAAACCCAGGTACGAAAGCAGTAAACAATAACCAACAATTTATAGAACAGCTAAACAGGATATTAAAGCTGTAAAAGTACTCACCGTCTGCCGACTACGAGAAACAACTTTATAATTAACGGAAAATCAGTACAGGTGTACAAGCTAAAGTAGAGACAGCCAACACGAGCCACGTGAACTGGTTCGCGACACCAGAACTGACTCGGACAAGCTAACACAGATCTACCTCTCAGTCTCGCAGCCACGGACGAAAGGTCCAGCTGCCGCTCCACGTGAAAAGGTCAAGCACTGTGGAGACCAACCAAACACCACCACCTGCGGACCACACGGGTCACATGCCCATGCATGACCCTCAAGAACCCTGGCCCGGGCTCTCTAGAGTGAGGCACTGGAAAAGGACTAGCTGGGGACCAGTGTCGACTACTGGTGTCCGTACCCCCAACTACGAGCGCGCTACAAGTGACTAAAGACAAACACAAGTGTCACTGTCCCACTGTCGTCTTTCCCTTAGCCGGACGTGCAACTCAAACACAAGATGAGGGTGTCCAGGTCAGACGACACAGACCTCGACGGTACAAACAAGTACCGGGACAAAGCCCCGAGCTAACAGCCTGGCTCACAAAGAACCTGGGGCACCCAACTGGAGAGGTAACCACGGTAGGCGTCGTACTACTCGCCACGTACACAGAACCACGTGCACATCACACACAACCACTTGAAACCTCAGGTAAACCATAAGTACACGGTCCACTACACGTGAACCCAACTGACTCGCGTAAACAACGCGCAGCCACGAAGTAGTAACTAACATCATACCTTGTATGCTAAACACGAGAACCATGTGCACTCAGTGCACCTCATGTGCCAACACACATGCATTATCGATAAAATACCATAATTAGTTATTCCTGTTCATAACCAGTAGGCGGCAACATCGACTGCCGCTTACAAGAAGTCACGATAAGGGATCTGGCCGTTGACATCCTGGCTGATGAGCTTGGCGACAAGCGATGTTGATGCCAATTCCTTGGCCTCAAACCCTGCAGAAACCCTAATCCGGCTCTACAGTTTTCCCCCATTCAAACTACAGAAAAGCATTCAAAAACAGTCTTCCTTTAACATGCCAGAACCCAAAACAACCCATTACACATGCTTCGTTCATTAAATTACTCAAACCACCCATTATCCCAGCATGGTGCAACTTAACCTGAAATACATTATCATGCTGATTCAGGTGGTTATGATGTTTTTTAATGTTTCTATGGAGCTAAACGGGTTCGTCCCCTACCTCAGAACACGTTAGAACCTCCTGCAATCTCCCGGTTTAACGCTGAACCCTCCGCGAGCTCCCACGAGAATTGCACCACGTCACGACGTTTCCTCGCGCAATTCAGCGACGCCACGCATTCCACGATCCTCTAAGCACCCTTCATAACGGTGGAAGCTTTAGGAACACTGGGCACAAGCTGGGGCAAGGGGATTGAGAACAGGTAGGAAACCTGCCCTCGGTGAGCCTATAACCTGCAGAATTCTCAAGTTGGCGTCAACCCCTATGCCGCCAAGAGCAACCGCCACTCTAAACGTCCACATCCAAGGCCGCCAAGATCATGCAGTCAACGTCCACTTACCTAGACGCCAACCAGTCAACGGCCACCCCTGGCCGCCAACTCCAACTGAACTGCAGCAGGTCCTATCTCATTTCAGGACCAAACTGCACTTCACCTTTCACTGCTCAAGCAGACTCCAACCCATACCATTCACACAACCAACTCACATTGGCCTCACAACCACAATACACATGATCCGCATGGATCCGAAAAGCACGCGACGTTACATTACTATCATCTAAAAAGAAAATTTCGACCTCGAAATTCATAACACAACTCAAAGTTAAACAACTTAACATACATACCTTTACAAGTACTATCATCTAAAAAGAATACAAAAGCTTATTCAAACAAATAGGGATACCCTTTAGCCATTTTCTCGGCTAACTCCAGGTATCCTCACCTCCCAACCTATTTTCCCATCTCACTTTAACTAGCTCAATTTCTTTATTTCTCTCTTCTTCATTTTTCGATATGTGATCTGCACCGGATATTCTGGAATAGTCATTCCGGCCTCAGGTCACCACCTTGATATCTGATTATCTGAGCTGGATCTTCAATACATTTTCTCAACATAGAAACATGGAAAATATCATGCACATCTGCAAAATCTGCTGGCAAATCCAGCCTATAAGTTGTTTCCTTAATTCTTTCAATCACTTGGAAAGGTCCCACATATCTTTGGACTCAACTTTCCAGACTTGCCAAACTCATAATTCCCTTACTTGGAGAAACTCTCAGAAAACAAAATCTCCCACCTCAAACTGAAGTGGTCTTCTCCGGACATCTGCATAACTTTCTGCCTACTTTGAGCTGCCTGCAATTTCTCTTTAATAAGCTTTACTATTTCAGTGGTTTGCTGAATCAATTCAGGTCCCACTAACTGCCTTTCTCCCACTTCATGCAGTTCAATGGGGTTCTACATGCCTTCCATATAAAGCTTCATCGGTGCCATCCCAAACTGGTATGATATACTATTATTGTAGGAAAACTCAACCATAACCAAATGATGCTCCCAGCTGCCTCCCCAAACCAAACAACAAGCTCGCAACATATCTTCAATTGTCTGGATAGTCCTCTCTGTCTAACCATCTGTCTGGGGATGATAAGCGGAGCTGTACCTCAACTTAGTACCAATCACCTTCTCCAAAAACCAGAAGTAAATCTTGGATCTCTGTCAACACAATTGTCTTCGGAATACCATGCAGTGGAACAATCTTTCAACATAAATATTTGCAACCTGTCCACTGTCCAAGACATACTCACTGCCACTAATCTGCACACCTTGGTCAATCTGTCAACGAATACCCATATTCCATTATGCCTGAACTCGACCTTGGTAAACCTGCTACAAAATCCATAGCATATCATCCCACTTCCACTGTGGAAAGGCAATGGTTGCAACAAACCTCCAGACTTCTGATGCTCTGCTTTAATTGCTGATAGATAGCACCTTGAAACAAATCTGCTATTTCCTTTTTCATAAGAGGCCACCAGAAATGCTTTCTCAAATCATGGTACATTTTAGTACTACCCGGATGAATAGTGTACCTAGATTTATGAGCCTCTTCCAACTCGCTGCTTCCTCTCTCTCTCTGCTGGAACAACAACCTGCCTCTGAGTCTAACCACACAATTATCATCAATAGTAACTCCTCCATTTTCACAATTTCAGCCCAAACGGCATCTGCTCTCTGAGCTTCAACAATCTGCCAATACAAAGACGGCTCTACAGCACTAGCAGCTAGTACCCCGTTGCTGACTACTGGGCACATATAAGGAGTTCTCCGCTACTTCTTCATACAACTTCCATCTTTAATCATCATCAAATTCATATATGCCTTTCTGCTCAAGGCATCTGCTACAACATTGGCCTTACCCGAATGGTAATCAAACTGAAATCATAATCTTTCAAAACTCAATCCATCTGCGCTGACGAAGATTCAAATCTTTCTGCGAAGATATACTTCAAGCTTTTATGATCTGTAAAGATCTCAATCTCTCGCCATACAGATAATGCCTCCACATTTTCAAGGCAAACAACTGCTGCCAATTCCCAATCATGAGTGGGGTAATTCTCTTCTGCTGGCTTCAATTGCCTGGACGCATACACTATCACTTTACCATGCTGCATAAGCACTGCTCCAAGACCTCTCCTTGAAGCATCAGTATACAACACAAAACCACCACTCCCTGCCGGTAATGTCAATATAGGTGTTGAGGTAAGTCTTTTCTTTAATTCCATAAAACTTTTCTGGACATTCACCGGACCACACAAAGGCACCCCTTTCCTAGTCAACTTAGTCATAGGTGCTGCAATCTTAGAAAAATCTTGAATGAAGCGCCTATAATAACCTGCTAATCCCAGAAAACTTCTAATCTCAGTTATTATCCTAGGAACTTCCCATCTCATTACTGCTTCCACTTTACTTGGGTCCACTGCCACTCCTCTAGCAGAGATAACATGACCCAGAAACTGAATTTCTTTCAGCCAAAATTCACACTTATTGAATTTGGCAAACAACTGGTTATCCTTAATAACTGCAGGGTAAACCTCAAATGAGCTGCATGCTCCTCTTCAGATGCTGAGTAAATCAGAATATCATCGATAAAGACCACAATGAATTGATCTAAATATGGATGAAAATTCTATTCATTAGATCTATAAACCTGCAGGAGCATTAGTCAACCCCAAAAGGCATAACCACAAACTCAACGTGACCATATCTAGTTCTAAATGCTGTCTTGTCTATATCCTCCTCTTTAATTCTCAACTGATGGTACCCGGACCTCAAATCAATTTTAGAGAATACTTGCGTGATTGCAACTGATCAAACAAATCATCTATTCTCGGCAATAGGTACTTATTCTGATGGTCACATCATCAACTTTCTATAATCAATACACATTCGAAAACTTCCATCTTTCTTTTTCACAAAATAAACCGGCGCTCCACGGGGATGACTCGGTCTAATAAACCCTTTTTTGCAATAACTCTTATAACTGCTTTTTCAATTCTTTAGGTTCTGCTGGTGCCATCCGATATGGAGCTTTAGAAATCGGCATGGTACCTGGCAGCAACTCAATGGTAAAGTCCACCTCTCTATGTGGAGCTAAACCAGACAAATCCCAGGAAAAACATCAGCAAATTCCCTAACCACGAGAACTGCTTCCTACTGACTGACTAGCCTCTACCAACTCACCGAGGCTAAATAAGCCACACACCCAGCATTTATCAACTTTCTAGCTTTAATTGCAGAAATTAGAAACTTAGAGGTATAAAAAGGCATACCTTGATATTCAAATACCGCACCATTAGGATGGCAAAACCTGATCCTTTTCTTTCTGCAATCTAACATTGCTCCATACATCTCAAGCCATCCATACCCAAAATAATATCATAATCTGCAATTGCAGGGCATACAACCGACCCGGCATCTGGTTTCCTTCAATCATAACAGGAGCTTCATCTACATAGCTCGAAGTGAGCAAAAACTCACTTGAAGGAACCTCCACTACCACTCACAAGATTTCTCTTCTAAAGGATGAGCCATACCATCCAGAAATTCTTCGGAAATAAAAGAATGAGAGGCACCCGAATCAAATAAAACTCTTGCTGAATATTCATAGAGGTAAAGTACCTTCTATCATATCTTCGATGCCTCCGCTGGGCTCGGGTGATAGCCATAACCCGGCCTCTTCCTCGCGCTGCGGTGCTCCTCAGCCACGACCTGACTGTGGCTGCTGAAACTGCTGAGGCTGCTGCTGCTGCTGCACACCTCTACCATATCCATACTCTCTTGGATAGGGACAATTGCGGATCAAATGTCCCGGCTGATTACAATTATAGCATCTATATCCTGGTGGAGTAACAGGCTGCCTGGCAGTACTCTGCTACGACTCCTCCACCTCAGGCCTACCTCGGCCCTGCTGGAACTGCGGACGACCTCCCCATCCTCTTCCTTTTCCTTTAAATACTTGCTTTAATTTTTGACCCCATTTACCGAAGCCTGATGAAGAAGGTCTTGCTGGTGCTTTACCTTACTTGCACCCATGACTGCTGCGGTAGCCGGAAACTACCCCAGAACCTGACTCGCCCACCTGACGAGTCCGAATAGACCTCTCCAAAGTAGCTCTGCTCTCTGAGCTGCCTCTTCCACTGTCTTGCACATAAGAGGTACTATCGCATCTTGTAATTCCACTCTCAAGCCTCTAATAAAGTACTCAACCATCATATTATTATCAGAAACACATAAGGTGCATATCGACTGAGTGCCATAAACCTCATCTGGTACTCTAGAACTGAAGAGTTACCTTGCTGGAGAGTCCGAAATTGCTCCCTTTTCACCTGCTGCACTTGAATCGGAAAGAATGTATCGTTAAATACATCAAGAAATTCCGACCAAGTGATGGCCTCCTCTGTCCTACCTGCGAAGGTGGTCTGCATCTTCAGTCGCCACCATTCCAAAGCAAAGCCCCTCAACTGATAAGCAGCTAATACAACTCTATCTGCTGCCTGACACCTCATAGTCGCAAAGACCCTCTCGATTTCATGAACCCAGTGCTCTGCTGTATCTGGATTCGGCCCTCTTGAATAAGTAGGTGGCTGCAATCTCAAAAACTTCTCAACCTGCATCACTGGTTCTTCTGCTATCAACACTGGTGGTGGTGGTGGCACAGATGCTGCAAAGGTACCTCCACTCTCGGCGGGACTGGAGCTACAGATACAGTCTCTCCATCCCCAGGTGGCACTGCAACTGGTGGTACCGGCGCCTGCTGATCCATCCTTGCCCGAATATCCGTGAGGCTTTCCCAGATTCTTTCTATCATACGCTGGGTACTTTCCTCCGGATCATCTCCTCCACCACCCCAATCTCTTATCAGCCATTCCAAAAATTTTTCTACATAAACAAAACACCAAATAAAAATCAAACAACAAATTATCAAAAACCAGGGTCCCCTACCAGCAGTGTACCAAGACCGAAATAAGGCTATGTATCTTTCTAGTTTCCATATATTAACACGGACCTTGCTCTGATACCAACTGTGGCGGAATGCCTCGGCCAAGCCCGTTAAACTGATAACGTACTTGATCCGAGTCCGCCTCCCGCGAACGGGCCGAAGCCTCGCAAGGGAAACCAAACCACAGTCCGTGTAAACACAAGGAACACACCATTTTATATATGTAATTCACTAGTTACATAGCCAAATTCCATAAACTAGAAGAAAGTACAAGAGCTTGGGGAATACCCCGAGGTACAATAGAAGAAAATAAACAACTATCTAAGCTACACTGCTGGAGCTGCCACTACACAGCTGGAGGTACCGACCCTGCACCGCTACGGCGCGGCTCCGAACTGGACGACGGTCGAGAAACGTCCTCCTCGCTCTCACCTGAGGGGGTAGGGGTGAGCCTCGCTAGTCACTGGCTCAGTAGGGAACTCCCCCAACACCGAGCAAACCAAAAACCACAGGTACGAAAGCAGTAAACAATACCAACAATTTATAGAACAGCTAAACAGTATTAAAGCTGTAAAAGTACTCAATGTCTGCCGACTACGAGAAACAACTTTAATAATTAAACGGAAAATCAGTACAGGTGTACAGCTAAAGTAGAGACAGCCAACACGAGCCACGTGAACTGGTTCGCGACACCAGAACTGACTCGGACAAGCTAACACAGGTCTACCTCTCAGTCTTGCAGCCATGGACGAAAGGTCCAGCTGCCGCTCCACGTGAAAAGGTCAAGCAACTGTGGAGACCAACCAAACACCACCACCTGCGGACCACAACGGTCACAGGCCCATGCCTGACACCTCAGGAGACCCTGCCCGGGCCTCTAGAGTGAGGCACTGGAAAAGGACTAGCTAGGGACCAGTGTCGACTACTGGTGTCCGTACCCCAACTACGAGCGCGCTACAAGTGACTAAAGACAAACACAAGTGTCACTGTCCCACTGTCGTCTTTCCCTCAGCCGGACGTGCAACTCAAACACAAGAGTGAGGGTGTCCAGGTCAGACGACACAGACCTCGACGGTACAACACAAGTACCGGGACAAGCCCCGAGCTAACAGCCTGGCTCACAAAGAACTTGGGGCACCCAACTGGAGAGGTAACCACGGTAGGCATCGTACTACTCGCCACGTACACAGACCACGTGCACGTCACACACAACCACGTGAAACCTCAGGTAAACCACAAGTAACAACGGTCCACTACACGTGAACCCAATTGACTCGCGTAAACAACGCGCAGCCACGAAAGTAAGTACTAACAACATACCTTGTATGCTAAACACGAGAACCATGTGCACTCAGTGCACCTCATGTGCCAACACATATGCATTATCGATAAATACCATAATTAGTTATTCTGTTCATAACCAGTAGGCGGCAACATCGACTGCCGCTTACAAGAAGTCAACGACAAGGGATCTGGCCGTTGACATCCTGGCTGATGAGCTTGGCGACAAGCGATGTTGACGCCAGTTCCTCGGCCTCAAACCCTACAGAAACCCTAATCCGGCTCTACAGGTTTCCCAACCATTCAAACTACAGAAAAGCATTCAAAAATAGTTCTTTTAACATGCCAGAACCCAAAACAACCCATTACAGCATGCTTCGTTCATTAAATTACTCAAACCACCCATTATCCCCGCATGGTGCAACTTAACCCGAAAATACATTATCATGCTGATTCAGGTGGTTATGATGTGTTTTAATGTTTCTATGGAGCTAAACGGGTTCGTCCCCTGCCTCAGAACACGCTAGAACCTCCTGCAATCTCCCGGTTTACGCCGAACCCTCCGCGAGCTCCCACGAGAATGCACCACGTCACGATGTTTCCTCACGTAATTCAGCGACTCCACGCATTCCACGATCCTCTAAGCACCCTTCAATACCTGTTGGAAGCTTTAGGACACTGGGGCAACAAGCTGGGGCAAGGGGGATTGAGAACAGGGTAGGAAACCTGCCCTCGGGTGAGCCTATAACCTGCAGAATTCTCAGGTTGGCGTCAACCCCTATGCCGCCAAGAGCAACCGCCACTCTAAACGTCCACATCCAAGGCCGCCAAGATCATGCAGTCAACGTCCACTTACCTGGACGCCAACCAGTCAAAGGCCACCCCTGGCCGCCAACTCCAACAAACTGCAGAAGGTCCTATCTCATTTCAGGACCAAACCTGCACTTTACCTGCTCAAGCCAGACATCCACACCATACATTCCACACAACCAACTCACATTGGCCTCACAACGGCCGCCACAACCACAATACACATGATCCGCACGGATCCGAAAAGCACGCAACGTTACAGGTTATGGGTCCAGAATTGATTCAACAATGTTCTGCAATGGTTAAATTTATCAAGGAAAAGTTTCAAACAGCGTAGAGTCGTCAGAAGAGCTATGCAGATACTAGACGCAGGCCACTACAATTTGAAGTTGGTGTTTATGTATTTTTAAGGTTTCTCCTACTAAAGGTGTGCTCAGGTTCAGTAAGAAAGGTAAATTGAGTCCAAGATATGTTGGTCCATTCCAGATATTAGAAAGAATTGGTGAAACAGCTTACAGATTGGATCTCCCAGCGGATTTCATAGATGCTCATGATGTGTTCCATGTTTCAATGCTCAGAAGATATATCCGAGATCCTTATCAGGTGGTTAGTTATCAAAGAAATGATCTGAAGCCAGACATGACAATGCCAGAGTATCTGGTACAGATTACAGAGCGAAGGACCCAGAAGTTGAGAAATAAATAATTGAATTAGTAAAAGTTAGATGGGAAAACAGGCAGGGCGGAGAAGACACATGGGAACTAGCAGAGGAAATGATGAAAGCGTATCCATACTTTTTTGAGTAAGCCTTTAATTCTTTTAGGTGATAGTACAATGCTTGTTTAATTGAAAATTTTTATGTTGAGCTTTCTTTCGAAATTTCGAGGATGAAATTTCTTTTAGGTGATAGTAATGTAGCATATTGACTGTTCGGATCATGGCTTAGTGGTTGTGAAGGCTAATGTGTGGCCTATGGTGTGTGTTTCAGGTGTTTATGCAGGTTTGGGGCTTTGTGGGCCGACAGATTGGGCCCAAAGCACCCATCAGTTCACTGTTTGTGAATGCGACAGGGCTGGACGTGCGTTCTTAACGCGACGGTCCTGGGTGTCGCGTTCTGGATACCGCCACTGGAGGGTCTTCGTCTGCATGTCCACCGCATGTCACGCGCTGGGCGGCTTGCTGACGTCAGCATTGAGAAGGCGACAGCCTTCTCCGTCGTGTTCATGTCGCGACAGCAGTGTACGTCGCGTTCTCAACTGTGAAATGCTCTTAACCTAAGTCGGCCAAACAGAGCCCAGCAAGCTCTGTTCGGCCAGGGGGAGGAGATTTTGCGTGGTTTTGGGGCGATTTGAGGTTTTGGAGCTTTTTCGGCATGGTCTCACCGCGGAGGACATGATACGGAGCGGGGGAAACGCTGGGGTATCGCCGTTCTTCATGAAGGTAGGGAGATCTGCCCTGTTTCACGTCGTGAATCGCATGTGAAGCATGTTTAGCTTGTTATACCTATTATAGATGGTAGATACCATGTTAGCGTAATGGTTTGAGCATGAATACTTGGGTTTTAGGGTGGTTTGCATGGTTTGTATAGAGATTCCAGAGATGGAACCCCGGATTCAGGTCACTATCTGTGAAGGCGACGGATCTGACTGTCGCATTCAGAATGCGACAACCCGACCTGTCACAATCTTCTTCAGAACAAGCCGTATCGAGGCGTCACGTTTTGAAGGCGATAGTGGACCCCGTCGCGTTATAGATTCCGATGGCAATGGGCTTGTGCATGGTTACTTGATATTAGATATCGTCATTTGTTATGCATGGCAATGGTAAGCGGTGCATCGGCACCTGTGGAGTTCGAGGAACGTGTTGTTCACGTGGTTTGTGAGGTGTTCACGTGGTTTGTGTGTGCGTGGCGAGTAGTACGACACCTACCGTGGTTACCTCTCCAGTTGGGAGCCCCAGGTTTTGTGTGAGCCAGACACATTAGTGCTCGGGGCTTGTTCTGGTACTTGTGTACCATCGAGGTCTGTGTCGTCTCCCTGGACACCCTCACTCTTGTGTAGAGTTGTACGTCCAGCTGAGGGAAAGATGAATGAGGGACAACGACTTGTGAGAGTTTGTGTTTAGTCACTTGTAGCGCGCTCGTGGTTGGGGGTTACGAACACCAGTAGACGTAGTGAGCCCCAGCTAGTCTTGTTTTCCAGTGTCTCACTTTAGGGAGCTCGGGCCGGAGTCCCTAAAGGTGCCAGGCATGGGCCTGGAACTGTGTGGCCCAAAGAGTGTTGTTGGTTGGTCTCCACAGTTTCTTGGCTGGTTTTAGTGGAGCAGCAGCTAGACCTTTCGTCCATGGATGCGAGACTGGGAGGTAGTCCTGTGTGGTTTGTCCGGGTTAGTTGCTGGTGTCACGAACTAGTCTTCGTGACCCGAGTGTGGCGTTTTCTACTTTAGCACGTCACTTGGACGAGTTTGCCGTTTATTTATCAAAGGTGTTTTCTGTTAATAGCATGAGGCAATTGTTATTTACAGCTTTAATATCATGTGTAGACAGCTCTATAATTGCTAGCGTAGCTTCCTGCTTCTGTACTTTGTGAGCTTGGTTTTGTACGGCTTTTGGGGAGTTTCCCTACTGAGCCAGTGACTTGTGAGGCTCACCTCTACTTCTTTCAGGTGAGGGAGAGCAAGAGACTTCTCGCCCTCCGTCTAGTTCAGGGCCGCACCGTAGCGGAGTTGGGTCTGCACCACCAACAGTGTAATTTTCTTTTCTGTTCACCTCGGGGTATGCAACGTCGCGAATTTTTTAGATCCTCGCGGATCCCTACTTAGCGGGTTTGGTGGCCAGTGTGCGGCCCATTAGCATGTGTTTCAAGTGTTTACGCAGATTTTTGGGGCTTAGTGGGCCGGCAGTTTGGGCCCATAGCACCCGTTGGTTCACTGGTTGTGAACGCGACAGGGGTGTGCGTCGCGTTCAGGTCGCGACGGCCCTGGTGGTCGCATTCAGGTTGCCGCTGTTTGGTAGTCTTCGTCTGCATGGCTGCCCCGTGTCGAGTGCTGGGCAGTCAGCTGACGTCAGCCTTGGGAAGGCGACGGTCACCTAGGTCGGGATCAGGTCGCGACGCAGGGATACGTCGCGTTCCCAACCACTGTGCATTTTTAAGAAGGTTGGCCGGACATAGCTATGGCAAGCTCTGCTCGGCCAGGAGGGGCTGCTGCGGCGGCTGTCTCGGGCGATTCGGCATTCTGGTGTGGTTTTCGACGTGTTCTCACCAGGAGGACATCGTGCAGAGCGGGGGAAACACCACGAGTTCGTGTTCTTCGCGGAGGTAGGGAGATCCCACCTCGTTTGATGCATGGATTGTGTCGATGTTGTGTGTGATGCGTTATTTGCCTTTTAAACTATAGATATTATGCTAGGGCCTACACTAAAGCATGAAAAATGTGAATTAAGCATGGTTTGCATGTTGTGGGGTGGTAATTCGGAGAGAGGTTCCATATAGGGTTCCTACCTGTGAAGGCGACGGAACCCCCTGTCGCGACAAGGTCGCAACAGGTCGACCTGTCGCTTAGGTGTGTTGATCGCGACATGTCAGGGTGTCGCGATCAGAAGGCGGCAAACCCTTCTGTCGCGACAAGGTCACAATAGCTTGTCGCGACAGGCCGACCTGTCGCGTTAGGGTTTTCTAATGTGACACATCGGGGCGTCGTGATCAGAAGGCGACACTGTACCCTGTCGCGACTACAGCCGAGTAAGCTTGTGGTGTTTGTTTTAACGGTACGATTATCCGTTTATCATTTAAGTATTGTGTATGGCAATGCTAGTGGTGCATTGGCACTTGTAGCATTTGTAAAGCATGTTCTTTACGTATTGTTTACATGGCAAGGGTGGTGCTCACGAAGTGAGCATGTTTTTACGTGGTTAGCGTGTTGTGTACACAATTAGTGTGTAATACACGTAGTTTTACATGGTTTGAGTGTCATGCATGTGTTTGCATGACTAGTGGCTCGACGTTATGATTATTATAATATAGCTTGTATAGTTATTTTGAGGTGATTGGGCAGTGAAGGTCAGTGTGGACCTAGCCCTGGCTTTTGTTGTTCTTTGAAGAATATTATATGATTTATGTGTTAAGTAGTGTTTGTTGCCATGGAGGTCATGAAATGACCAATGACAGGCCGAGTTGTTAATATTTAACGTGATTCGTAGATATGTCTATGTAGGATAGCTTGGGGTCGCGGAGTTGTTGGACCACTTTGGTACGACAGCAAGCTAACCTAGAGGGGGGGTGAATAGATTTTCTGAAATCTGAAATAGAAACTTGAACACAGAAAATTATCACTTGAAAGTTTGGTTAGTTGAGTGCGATAAAGAGTAGCGGTGCAGAAGTAAATAAACAATCACACAAAGGACATAAGGAATTATCCTGGTTTGGCCTTCCCACATGGAAGTCCTAAGTCCAGTCCCCAAGCAATCTCTTGGGATTTTACTAACCAAAGGTACAGTCCCCCTCAAGGACAATACAACACCCAGCACCCCAGCTGGTCTTCTTCTCTTTCGCAGGCAAGAAGGTAGCCCACTTCTTTTATAGGTCAAGAAGCCACCTCCTGGTACAAACCCAGTGTGGTTCTGCTAGACACAAACCCCTAGCTAGGTTCTACACTGTATACAGTCCTACAGCTGGACAAAGATCTTTCTTAGAAAAGAAAGAACACGGCTGAGAGTTGGAACAGATGAACCCAACTAAAAGAAACTCTCATCTAAAAGACTCTCTCCCCAGATTACAAGATGCACACAAGGAGAGTGAGAGAGGAGAAGGAGCTTGAAGTTGGAAGGCTTCAGATGCTTGAACACTTCTTCTTCTTGGGCTCGGGCTCTTTCTCTCTTTTCCTTTGAGTGTACGTGGTGTTGAGGTTCCTCACAGGATGTACACTCTTAAAAAAAATCTTCAGGAAATCTCTCTTTGTTTTTCTTCAGCCATGCTTCTTCTTTTATATGAGCTGCTTTGAATAGATCCGTTGGAGCTCTTCTAGTCGTTGCTGATCTTTCTATTCTTTTTCTTCCTTAGATTGTCAGCCACTTGGTGGTCATGAGGTCTGTAAGCATAGAAGAAAGTGTTTAGCTAAAATAATGTTTCTGTCAAAAAGCTCACATACCTCTATGCTTCCTATTTTCTCCCAGAAGTAGTAAGTGACCACTTTCTGTCTGACAGAGAGAAGAGATCTAGAGAGATAAAAGAAATCTTTTGTCAGAGACATTTTTTACTTTTCATTAGGCGCCAAACATATTTGAAAGATCTAAGTATAAAGAAAATCGATGTTTACATAAAGTCGATGTTTGACCAAATCGATGTTTCACTTATCGAATCGATGTGGCAACCAAATTGTTATGAACTTATCAAATCGTATGTCGTTCAAATCATTATGAAACTTATCAAATCGATGTTTTGGTCAAATCGATGTTCTCATTTAGGAAATCGATGTAAGAGAGAAATCGATGTGAGAGAGAAATCAATGTGGCGATCAATCGTTATGGCACTTATCGAATCGATGTGGAATCAAATCGTTGTTTCTCACTTATGAAATCGTTATGAGAACCAAATCGTTGTGAGAGCAATCGTTGTTCTCACTTATCAACTTGTTATGTCATTCAATCGTTATGAAACTTATCAAATTGATGTTTTCGTCAAATCGATGTTCTCATTTAGGAATCGAGGTGAGAGAGAAATCGATGTGGCGATCAAATCGTTATGACACTTATCGAATCGATGTGAGAATCAAATCGTTGTTTCTCACTTATGAAATCGTTATGAGAACCAATCGTTGTGAGAGCAAATTGTTGTTCTCACTTATCAAATCGTTGCAGCGACCAAATCGTTGTTTCACTTAACGAATCGTTACACGATCAAATCATTGTGTAACTTATCAAATCGTGTTAGTGAAATCGATGTGGCACTTTGAACAGAAATCGATGTATATTGAATAAACATCGATTTAGCATTTTAGTGCACAACATACAGTCATAATTTCATAAATTTATACTGATTAGGAAAACATGATATTAAATATTTAATAATATTTAATTAATCATAAATTTTGTTATCATCAAATATAAGAGTAAAATATAGGAGTGGTTCAACAATCTCCCCCTTTTTGGTGATGACAAAATTTATGAGAATTTTCTGACAAAAGCATAGAAATTCACAGATAATGCATACCATGCATACTCTCCCCATTTTTGTCACTAACCAAAAAGGAAGGATCTTACCATGCATTCTCTCCCCTTTTGAGAAAATTTCTTACCATTGAGGGGTTCAAGCATGATTAACATGAATAACTCCCCCTTAGTCTGTGCTTCCCCTGAATGTTTTCTCCCCCTAAGCATAAGGCTCCCCCTGACAGAGAGGGTCCTCTTGAGGATTCTTCACTTGTCTGTCGACAGGTGTTTTCTTGGTGTGTCGACCTATTGATCTCTTGAGTCGACTTGTTGATTGGTTGTTTGACAAGTCTTCAAATTTTTTTTTTATCTGCATAGATCTTAGGAAAAGCTTGCAAATATGTTAGTAGTAATATAAAATTCAATATTTGTGACTACTCCCTCTTCAGATAGGATTGGATGAAGAGTTGGCAGTCACCCTTGCCTTGAGCATCCTTTGTTCCTGATGCTCCAAGGCTATTCTACAAATAAGCTACTCAGAAGTAGGTACCCAAATCTTTTTGGTCCTTGATGGTTAGATGTATGAAAATAACCTTTAGGAATTCAAACTAAGTACCTTGTTGTGCAGGCATTTACAGTGTGTCCTAGTTTATTGCAATGAGAACAACAATGAATATAGTTTGTTCTGCAGTTCTGATTGTCTTTGTGATGCCTGTTTAGGACACTATTTTTAGAAACCTTTTTCTTTTGATAAAGCTTGTTTATTTCAGGTGTCTTTTTCTGAGCAACTTGATTTCTTTTACAAATTTTGGTAATGGATATTTTTCAGGAATTATGACTTGTTTTCCTTTTTCAGGAGGTTTGTATCCAAGACCTTGTTTATTGTTTCCTGATTTTGATCCTTCTAAACATAGAGCTAGAGATGTTTTTCCTTAAGTTAACTTCCTAACTGATTCTTTTAAATAAGATTTTCTTAGGTTAGAGTTTTTAATTTTTCTTCTAACTCTAATTTTTCATTATTCTTGCTCCATAAATTTTCATTCAAAAAAGAATTATTATTTTTATTTTCTTTCAATTGTTCTATTTCTGATTTAAGATCAGAATTAGTGTTTTCCAAACAGGTAAGGTGCTCTTGATATTTTTTAATTCTTTTACAACAACCTTGTGTTATCATAAAGTTCATTAAAACTTGTTCTAAGTTTTCAGATTCTGAATCTATGCAAGAATCAAAGATGAGTTAGAGTGTACCTCATATAGTCCTACCATGAGGGCTAGATTTACCTGCTCTTTTTTTTCGATTCAGGGCTTGATGATTCTGAAGTTGTGGCCTCTTCATTTTCCCAAACAGCCGCCATGGCTTTTCTTTTGAACTTCTTGTGCTGCTTCTTGACTTTTCGGTTTGACCAGTCTTCTTGAGTCTTGGACAATCTGGTCTCAGATGTCCAGGTTTTCTGCATTCATAGCAGACTGGTTCTTTTTCCTTTTTCTCTTTCCTTTGGATCCTTCTTGATCCATTTTTCTTCTTCTTGAGAATTTCTGAAGCTTGGACAGTACATCATCTACGTCACTGTCTTCAGAATCTGCATTTTTAGAACTAGAAGAAGAAGAAGTGGAAGGAGCAGCTGTAACTTTAAGAGCATTAGTATATTTTTTTTTTTGATGAGCTTTCAGATAGTTGCTCCATATTAATTTCATGTGCCATGAGAGAACCTATTAAGTTATCAATAGAAAGTTTGGTTAAGTCATGGGCTTCTTCAATAGCAGTTACTTTAGGTGTCCATGAAAGAGTTAAAGACCTAAGTATCTCTCTAACGGTTTTCCTCATTAGACAGAGTTTTACCAAGAGAATTTAAGTCTACTACTATGCTTGAAAATATGTTATACATAGTAGTAATATTTTTGTATGGAAGCATTTTAAATTGCTCATTGTGAGACAAGAATATCTATCCTAGTTTGTTTTTCTTTATCTGTTCCTTCAAAAGTTATTTGCAGTTTATCCCACATTTCTTTTATAGATTACAGCAGATACTCTACTGAATTCCTTTTTAGATAAGGCACAACATAAGTATTTCTTAGCCTTAAAGTTTAAAGATAGTTTATTCTTATCAACTGTTGTAATGGCAGTAGTACCAGTAGCAGGAGTAACAACATAATCACCTCCCTCTATTACCTGCCACAGATCAAAGTCTGTGCCTCGAATGAAGTATTCCATCCTCATCTTCCAATATTGGTAGTCCTCTCCATCAAAGAATGGAGGTCTGGTGACCGATTGACCTTCAACATATCTTTGAGCTGCCATGGATCTTCTCTCTAGATCGTTAGATCTTCTTGATTGATCAGAGAACCCTCTCTGATACCACTTGTTGGACCTCTTTGGTACGACAACAAGCTAACCTAGAGGGGGGTGAATAGGTTTTCTAAATCTGAAATAGAAACTTGAACACATAAAATTATCACTTGAAAGTTTGGTTAGTTGAGTGTGATAAAGAGTAGCGTGCGGAAGCAAATAAACAATCACACAAAGGACACAAGGAATTTATCCTGGTTCGGCCCTTCCTACATGGAAGTCCTACGTCCAGTCCCCAAGCAACCTCTTGGGATTTTACTAACCAAGGGTATAGTCCCCCTCAAGGACAATACAACACCCAGCACCCCAGCTGGTTTTCTTCTCTTTCCCGGGCGAGAAGGCAGCCCACTTCTTTTATAGGTCAAGAAGCCAACCTCCTGGTACAAACCCCAGTGTGGTTCTGCTAGACACAAACCCCTAGCTAGGTTTTACACTGTATACAATCCTACAGCTGGACAAAGATCTTTCTTAGAAAAGAAAGAACACGGCTGAGAGTTGGAACAGATGAACACCAACTAAAAGAAACTCTCAGCTAAAAGACTCTCTCCCCATATTACAAGATGCACATAGAGAGAGTGAAGAGAGGAGAAGGAGCTTGAAGTTGAAAGCTTCAGATGCTTGAACACTTCTTCTTCTTGGGCTCGGGCTCTTTCTCTCTTTTCCTTTGAGTGTATGTGGCATTGAGGTTCCTCACAGGATGTACACTCTAAAAAAAAACTTCAGGAAAGCTCTCTTTTTTTTTCTTCAGCCTTGCTTCTTCTTTTATATGAGCTACTTTGAATAGATCTGTTGAAGAGATCCGTTGGAGCTCTTCTAGTCGTTGCTGGTCTTTCTATTCTTTTTTTCTTCTTTAGATTGTCAGCCACTTGGTGGTCTATGAGGTCTGTAAGCATAGAAGAAAGTGTTTAGCTAAAACAGTGTTTCTATAAAAAAGCTCACATACCTCTATGCTTCCTGTTTTCCTCCCGGAAGTAGTAAGTGACCACCTTTCTGTCTGACAGGAGAGAAGAGATCTAGAAAGATAAAAGAAAATCTTCTGTCAGAGACATTTTTGACTTTTCATTAGGCGCCAAACATATTTGAAAGATCTGAGTATAAAGAAAATTGATGTTTACATGAAGTCGATATTTGGACAAAATCGATGTTTCACTTATCGAATCGATGT
This sequence comes from Colocasia esculenta, assembly GCA_014218235.1. NCBI lineage: Eukaryota > Viridiplantae > Streptophyta > Magnoliopsida > Alismatales > Araceae > Colocasia > Colocasia esculenta. Next base: position 18,513 of record JACBKR010003381.1, read on the forward strand.
GGCAACCAAATTGTTATGAAACTTATCAAATCGTTATGTCGTTCAAATCATTATGAAACTTATCAAATCGATGTTTTGGTCAAATCGATGTTCTCATTTAGGAAATCGATGTAAGAGAGAAATCGATGTGAGAGAGAAATCAATGTGGTGATCGAATCGTTATGGCATTTATCGAATCGATGTGAGAATTAAATCGTTGTTTCTCACTTATGAAATCGTTATGAGAACCAAATCGTTGTGAGAGCAAATCATTGTTTTCACTTATCAAATCGTTATGTCGTTCAAATCATTATGAAACTTATCAAATCGATGTTTTGGTCAAATCGATGTTCTCATTAGGAAATCGATGTAAGAGAGAAATCGATGTGAGAGAGAAATTGATGTGGCGATCAAATCGTTATGGCACTTATCGAATCGATGTGAGAATCAAATCGTTGTTTCTCACTTATGAAATCATTATGAGAACCAAATCCTTGTGAGAGCAAATCGTTGTTCTCACTTATCAAATCGTTGCAGTGACCAAATCCTTGTTTCACTTAACGAATCGTTACACGATCAAATCATTGTGTAACTTATCAAATCGTTGTTAGTGAAATCGATGTGGCACTTTGAACAAAAATCGATGTATATTGAATAAACATCGATTTAACATTTTAGTGCACAACATACACCATTAATTCCATAAATTTATACTATTAGGAAAACATGATATTAAATATATTTAATAATATTTAATTAATCATAAATTTTGTTATCACCAAAATATAAGGGTAAAATATAGGAGTGGTTCAACAGGAGTGACCAGGTCAAGATATCCCTCACACTTGCACCGTGGTTGTGTAATAAAAGTTGAATATGTAAATATCGTGGTTTGAGCTTGCCGAGTTTGGTGGTCCGGCGCCTGTTCCGGAATACCTCTGCAGTCAGGTACCCCAAGTTCTGTGTGAGCTAGGCACGTGTGTTTGTTGTGCTCGGAGTTTGTCCTGGTACTTGTGTTGTACCGTTGAGGTTTGTATTGTCTGTCCTAGACACCCTCACTCCTGTGTTTGAGTTGTACGTCCGGTTGAGGGAAAGACGACAAAGGGCAGCGACTTGTGTTTGTGGGTGTGCAGTCGCTTGTAGCGCGATTGTAGTTGGGGTACGGACACCAGTAGTCGACACTGGTCCCCAGCTAGTCCTGTTTTCCAGTGCCTCACTTTAGGGAGCTTAGGTCAAAGTCCCTAAAGGTGCTAGGCATGGGCATGCAGGGTGTGGACTGTAGGTGTGGTGTTGGTTGGTCTCCACACTCTTCTTTGGCTTGTGCTTGTGGAGCGACAGTTGGACCTTCGTCCGTGACTGCGAGACTGAGAGGTAGTTCTTGTGTTGTGTTGTCGAGTTGGATACTGCCGTCATGAACCAGTAGGTTCGTTCCCTTGTGGTGGAGTCGGTCCTTTCAGAACTCGTGCTTTGCCACTGGTGGTGGCTTGTGTGTGACTCGTGGTTGTGATTTTATCCATTGAGGTGTGCCCTGATGTGGCACGGTTGTAGTTGTGGTTTGTGAGTAGAGACTCACTAGTTGGTTTGATACATGTGGTGGCCTCGTCGTTGGCACAATTGTGTCAAAGTTATGCAGTGTGGAGTGCCTTGTGGTGGCACTGGTTTGGTTGTGGTTTCCATGGTGGTACCTCATGGTGGTAGGTACCTGTACCCTGAAGGGGTACCTATTCTCATGGTAATTATGTACCAGCCTTTTCAGGTGTTGAAGTGGAGTTGTATTCCGTGGAGGTCGTGTTGTAGAACCTTCCACCTGCCGTAATGTACCTTTGTAAGGGTTGTATTGTGATTTCGGGGTATGGTGGACTAGCTTCTGGTTAGAAGTCCTGTTACCTCGTGTTTGAGGTTTCGGGTTGGTACCTAGTGTTAGTAGGTACATGTGGTACGTTGCATACCAACCTTTCAAGGTTACGATGAACCGATGTTTTTGTGGAGGTCGTGAGGTGTGACCTTCCACACGTACTGTGTACTTGTTTAAAGTACGTTTCTGATTGTGGTTCCTATGTGTACTGGACTTGGCATGTGATGCCAATTCGGTTACCCTACGGGGTAGTTTGTCTGTGGATGTAGCGAGGCAATGGTTGCCTGTGAGACTTGGAGCCTGGGCAGTGGTCTGCCAGTGAGGCTTGAGGTTGAGGTATTCCCAGTGTTGGGCGGATAGTAGTTGTGCTAGTCCTTTTGTTACCTCTTACTTTTCGAGATTTATGTTAATTGATATGTTTATGGTGATTGTTAATTAACCATGGTTTAAGTAAGTAGGATGTGGTTGGCTATTTGTGTGGCCAGTGAGACCCTTCGAGGTTGAGGTCTCTTCTGTTTAGTGTTATGTTTTTGGGTGGGCTTACTACGAGTAGTGACTGTTGAGGCTCACTCCCCTACAGTTCTTTTAGGGCTTACCGTGTGTTAGCCTGCAGCGGCGTTGTGACAGACTTGTACCACTAGCAGTTGTGTAGTAGTTATTGTTATGTAAGCTTGTGCTCCCGGGGTATGCCCCAGGTAGTTGTACTTTTTAATTGGACATGTAATAATGTAAGAGACAGTTGTACAAATATTTGAGCAGATATAAGTACGTGTATTTTCTATGTCTTATACTATTGTGGTTTGTCTTTTATATTCTTACTGGACACGTGTGTGAGATATCCCTTGCGAGACTTCGGTCTGTTCGCAGGAGACGGATCTGGATATGGACCCTTATCGGGCATAAGTATCCAAGGCCATTACAGTTGGTATCAGAGCAATGGTCCAGTTTGAATACGAAAAGACATTGAAAGTACAATGTCCTAATACATGGATTAATGTACTGCTAGTAGTAAGTCTGCAGTTTTGTGTGATTAAAGTGGTTATTATCTGAGTCTTATTTTGTAAAAACGTATTTATGTGTTGAGAATTTGGCATCGTTAGCAGTTGTTACAGGTTGATGTGATTAGAGGTGGTATGATCTGTGTGATTATACCAGTTTGTTAGTTTGTGATAAAAAGGTGGGTTGTTAAGATTCACAGTTAAGGAATTGAGGAGATTAATAAGTTTAGTATAGAATTCAGTAAGTGAGTTTTAGTGAGATGCAGAGTTAGCAAAGACAGGTATATGGTAACGAGGTAATGAGGAACAGATTAGTCTGTGTCAGAGATAAATAAATGTGCAGATTATAACTGAGAACCTCAATAGAGGTATTGTGGTATTAGAGATCTGAGTCAGATGATATTAAGAAATAGTATGAATGATAATGTGATTAGTGCTATGAAGAGCTTGGCATGATTAAGTAAGGCAGATCAGCTTTAAAGGAGGTACTGGTACATAGAAGAGCAGTGATTTATGGCAGATAGGTTAAGTGTGCTGAGATAGAAATTTGAGAAAGAAATTTGAGAAAGGTGTTGTATAAATAATAATGGTAATAGGAAGTTTGATATGAGGATTTGTATAAATAGGTATAGAAAGGAGTAGTTGAATAAAGAGAGAGAGGAAAAGAGCATCAGTGTGCAGTTAGATTTTCTGAGAATTGCACAAGAGAAATATTAGTTGATGAATGCCAGAATTATGAGAATTCTTTAGAAAAAGTTATAAAGATTGTGTGCTAGACAAGATCAATGAAAGTTAGTAATTTGGAGAGTTGAGAAAAAAAACCAAAGTTAAAGTTAAGTATGTTGAAATGAGTTTAAGCTAAGTGAAATAGAATGGAAAGAGGTATATTAATGGAGAAGCAGTAAGAAATATTGAGTTGAGAGAAAAGTAAGGCAGATTGTGATATTATGATATTTGAGAAAAAGAGCATTTAATGGGAAAAGGAAAGCAGATAGAGCAAAGTTGTTATATTTAAAGAGATTGATATTCAAATTGAGTTTTGTAGTATTTAAAGAAAGATGACTAGATACAGAAAGATTTATAGTATGAATGGTACAGTAAGATTAGTCAGACGGTAGAATGAATGAGAGAAATATTTTGCAGAAAGGATGTTATGATTAAATGATTGGCAGTTTAGATAAAGAAAAGATATGGATTAGAAGAAAGCAAAAGAATGTAGTAAATGAGGAATAATAATCAGATGAGTCTGGAAATGTTCAGCCAGAGGTTACATATTGGTGTAAAGAAAATGAGTTATTTAAGCAAAAATGGACTGTCATAGATATTTCAGAGTTGGGTGCAGGAGAAGGAGCAGACCATTAAAGAATATTTGGAAAGGTTATGCAATAAAAATTATGAGATTAGCTAGAGAATGTCAGTAAAGTAAGAAGGTATATATAAAGGCATAGCATGTCAATAGCGGTTTGACAAATCAGAAATTGCAGTAATTTCTTTAGCACAAATTAATTGAATAAGATGATTTGAGAAGCAATTAAAGTTAGAAATGAATTAGTTGAAGTCAGAAGAAAGTAATTGAAAGCAATAATCGAATATAATGTGAAATATTTGCAAAATGTCCAGTGTGATCAGAGTAGCGCAGCGGAAGCAAGGAAGATTTAATATTCACAGATGTCAAGGTTTGCTTGTATAAGGAAAAAAGTGTAAAGTTTTATGTAATGGAATAAAGGAACAGAGGTTCTTGTGATTTTTAATCAGAAATGACTTCGAAAGCGGGATGAGCAGAATAATATGAAAAGGCAAGAAATTTAAAAATGGTGATTGAATTTCTTTGAAAAGTTAGCAGTTACGAATGTAAATGCAGATGAGGCAGGATAACAACAAGCAATGATAAATAGTAAAAAAAAAAAGGGCACCGGAAAATCCAAGAATTTAGAAAGATTATGGCATGGTAAAGTATACAGTGTAAGATATTCAAGAAAGGTGAAGCGATCTCGAAAGAAATGTTGCCACACTAGCCCAGAAATTGTGGGCAGTAGGTTGAGTCCAAAGAGATAAAGCGCCACTGGCAAGGTAGAATCGCCTATGGTCAAAAGGCAAAAGAATGGCAGATTGGAACCACAGAATAAAGCGGTTGTGGAATAAATTAAAAAGGATGACAAGGCAGAACAAGTGTGAAAATGAACAAATGGATCAATCAGCACAGATGATTTGAAAGGAAGATGCAGAGGAAGTGTATCCTACTTGTTCTGTATATGGCTTTATTTCTTTTTAGGTAATAGTCCGACTTTCTGTGGTTTGTTGTGAATGTGACATTCTTTTTAGGTAATAGTAATGTAACGTCGTTATTTTTCGGATCCTCGTGGATCCCAGCTTAGGGGTTTGGTGGCCAGTGTGTGGCCCATTAGCGTGTGTTTCAGGTGTTTACGTAGGTTTTGGGGTTAGTGGGCCGGCAGTTTGGGCCCGTAGCACCCGTTGGTTACTGGTTGTGAACACGATGGGATGTGCGTCGTGTTTAGGTCGCGACGGCCGTGGTGGTCGCGTTCAGGTTGTCTCTGTTTGGTGGTCTTCGTCTGCATGGCTTCTGCGTGTCGTGCGCTGGGCAGTCAGCAGACGTCGGCCTTGGGAAGGCGACGGTCACCTAGGTCGTGATCAGGTCGCGACGCAGGGATACGTCGCGTTCCAAACCGTTGTGCGTTTTTAAAGACGGTTGGCCGGAAGAGTTGTGGCAAGCTCTGCTCGGCCAGGAGGGGCTGCTGCGGTGGCTGTCTCGGGCGATTCGGCATCCTGGTGCGGTTTTTGACGTGTTCTCGCCGTGAGGACGTCGTGCAGAGCAGGGGAAACGCCTGGAGTTCATGTTCTTCGCGGAGGTAGGGAGATCCCACCTCGTTTGATGCATGGATTGTGTCGGTGTTGTGTGTGATGCGTTATTTGCTTTTTAAACTATAGATATTATGCTAGGGCCTACACTAAAGCATGAAAAATGTGAATTAAGCATGGTTTTGCATGGTGTGGGGTGGTAATCCGGAGAGAGGTTCTGGATTAGGGTTCCTGCCTGTGAAGGCGACGGAACCCCCTATGCACAACAAGGTCGCGACAGGCCGACCTATCGCGTTAGGGTGTGTGATCGCGACATGTCGGGGTGTCGCGATCAGAAGGCGGCAAACCCTTCTGTTGCGACAAGGTCGCAATAGCTTGTCGCGACAGGCCGACCTGTCGCGTTAGGGTTTTCTAATGCGACACATCAGGGCATCGCGATCAGATGGCGACATTGTACCCTGTCGCGACCACAGCCGAGTGAGTGCTTGTGGTGTTTGTTTTAACGATACGATTATATGTTTATCGTTAAGTATTGTGCATGGCAATGCTAGTGGTGCATTGGCACTTGTAGCGTTTGTAAAGCGTGTTGTTTGCGTGTGTTTACATGGCAAGGGTGGTGCTCGCGAAGTGAGCATATTTTTACGTGGTTGGCGTGTTGTGTACACAATAGTGTGTAATACACATAGTGTTTACATGGTTTGAGTGTCATGCATGTGTTTGCATGGCTAGTGGCTCGACGTTATGATTATTATAATATAGCTTGTATAGTTATTTTGAGGTGATTGGGCAGTGAAGGTCATGTGTGGACCTAGCCCTCGCTTATTGTTGTTCTTTAAAGAATATTATATTGATTTATGTGTTAAGTAGTGTCTGTTGCCATGGAGGTCATGAAATGACCAATGACAGGCCGAGTTGTTAATATTTAACGTGATTCGTGGATATGTCTGTGTAGGATAGCTTGTGGGTCACGGAGTGACCAAGTCAAGCTATCCCTCACACTTGCACCGTGGTTTGTAATAAAGGTTGAATATGTAAATATCGTGGTTTGAGCTTGCCGAGGTTTGGTGGTCCGGCGCCTGTTTCGGAATACCTCTGCAGTCAGGTACCCCAGGTTTTGTGTGAGCCAGGCACGTGTGTTTGTTGTGCTCGGGGTTTATCCCGGTACTTGTGTTGTACCGTTGAGGTCTGTGTCGTCTGTCCTGGACACCCCCACTCATGTGTTTGAGTTGTACGTCCGGCTTAGGGAAAGACGACAGAGAGCAGCGACTTATGTTTGTGGGTGTGCAGTCACTTGTAGTGCACTCGTAGTTGGGGGTACGGACACCAGTTGTCGACACTGGTCCTCAGCTAGTACTATTTTCCAGTGCCTCATTTTAGGGAGTTTAGGCCAGAGTCCATAAAGGTGCTAGGCATGGGCCTGCAGGGTGTGTGACCTGCAGGTGTTGTATTGGTTGGTCTCCACTCTTCTTTGGCTTGTGCTTGTGGAGCGGCAGTTAGACCTTTCATCCGTGACTGCGAAAACTGAGAGGTAGTTCTCGTGTTGTGCTATCCGGGTTGGATACTGACGTCATGAACTAGTAGTCCGTTCCCGAGTGGTGGTGGCGTTCCTTTCCGACTTGTGCTTTACCACTGGTGGTGGCTTGTGTGTGGCTCGTTGGTTGTGGTTTTATCCGTTGAGGTGTGCCCTGATGTTGGCACAGTTGTAGTTGTGGTTTGTGAGTAGAGACTCACTGGTTCTGGTTTGATACATGTGGTGTGCCACGTCGTTGGCATAGTTGTGTCAAAGTTATGCCCGTGGTGGAGTGCCTTGTGGTGACATTGGTTTGGTTGTGGTTTCCATGGTGGTACCTCGTGGTGGTAGGTACTTGTACCTTGAGTGGGTACCTGTTTCTCATGGTACGTTGTGTACCAGCCTTTTAGGTGTTGAAGTGGAGCTGTACTCCGTGGAGGTCGTGTTGTAGGACCTTCCACCTACCGTAATGTACCCTTGTAAGGGTAACCTTCTGTTGTATTGTGATTTCGGGGTATGGTGGACTAGCTTCTGGTTAGCAGTCCTGTTACCCTCGTGTTTGAGGTTTCAGTGTTGGTACCTAGTGTTAGTAGGTACCCGTGGTACGTTGCATACCAACCTTTCAAGTGTTGCGATGAACCGGTGTTTTTGTGGAGGTCGTGAGGTGTGACCTTCCACATGTACTGTGTACCTTGTTTAAAGTACGTTTCCGATCGTGGTTCCTATGTGTACTGGACTTGGCATGTTGATGCCAGTTCAGTTACTCTGCGTGGGTAGTTTGCCTGTGAGGCTTGTAGCCGAGGCAATAGTTTGCTTATGAGACTTGGCTGGGCAGTGGTTTGCCAGTGGGCTTGAGGTTGAGGTATTCCCAGTGGTTGGGTGGACTAGTAGTGTTGTGTTAGTCCTGTTGTACCTCTTACTTTCCGAGGTTTGTTAATTGATATGTTTATGTTAATTGTTGATTACCATGGTTTAAGTAAGTAGGATGTGGTTGGCTATTTGTGTGGCCAGTGAGACCCTTCGAGGTGAGGTCTCTTTTGTTTAGTTGTTGTGGTTTGGGTGGGCCCCTACTGAGCCTGTGGCTTGTTGGGGCTCACTCTCTTACAGTTCTTTTAGAGCTTACCGTATGTTAGCCTGCAGCGGCGTTGTGACAGACTTGTACCACCAGCAGTTATGTAGTAGTTAATGTTGTGTGAGCTTGTGCTCTCTCGGGATATACCCTAGGTAGTTGTACTTTTTAATTGGACATATAATAATGTAATGGGACAGTTGTACAAATATGTGAGCAGATATAAGCACGTGTATTTTCTTGTGTTTTATACTGTTGTGGTTGTCTTTTTATTCTTACTGGACACGTGTGTGAGATATCTTTTGTGAGACTTCGGTCCGTTAGTGGGAGACGGATATGGATATGGGACTTATCGGGCATAAATATCTAGGGCCGTTATGGTATGCCCCAGGTTGTTGTTGTACTTGTGGGCTACAGTTGAGAAATGACTATGTATATTTCATGGAAATATTTTGTGAGATGTGACAATCTTTATATATTTGAGTTGTTTCTTTATATTTCTACGGACTTAGAATGGTATCCCTTGCGAGGCTTCGGCTCGTTCGCGGGAGGCGGAGTCGGGTCAAACTCGTTATTAAGTTAACGAGTTTGAACGACGAGGACTGTTACTCTTTTCGTGTGGAGTGCCTTTGTATCCTTGGAATGACTTGACAGGCTTTTGCCAAATCATGGGGAGGAAGGTTGAGCTCATCGTCAGCAAAGACAAGACTTTAGGAAGAGCAAAGAGGAAGCAGATAATTGGTGTAGACAGTGGTCATCATGTGTCCTCACCCTTTTTGCTTGGCTTGTTGGGGCTTCTTTTAAAAACAACTGGGGAACAGAGTATCCGATATAAGATTAAAGTCAATTTAGACAGTCTCATTCTTCTCTCTCTTCTTCTTCTTTTGGGGACCTATGTTGGGCCGGGCCCGTTATCTCACCATTCTAACTTCATTCTTTTTAACTAATTACAATCATATTTGAACTCACCTGCCTCCAATGTGCATATGCAGTTCCTCCACAATCATACTCTTATATGTCCAGTTCTCGATTAAGAATGTTAGACAACTGTGCGGATATCCTCTCACCTCGGTCACAGGAAAAGGAGGCAAGATCTCGCAGCAGGCTACATATACGAGGGAAAGGACTGGACAAGCACAGAGGAAAGGTTGGCTTTTTGACCTGGGGTGCTTGTCCCTCGTTGCATCCGCACGGAAGGTGTTTGCGTTTTTGTTTCTTAGCGTGAGGTGGAACTCGCCTGCTAAGCTTCCGTGCTGTTGCCATGTGCACATGTGATGCGTTCGATGCCCGGCGCCGGAGGCCCGGACGTGGAGCATCGTGGGCTCGCCGAAGGTCGTGCGAGAATGACAACATGATATGTCAGAGATAGCAATGGTGTCTTCATTTATAGGATTTTTTTCATATATATTCTCTATTAAAAATATAATTAGATAAAGATCTATTTTAAGTTTATATTGTTATTAAAATTTTTGTTATGCTAATATATTGAAACTAGAATCTCACCGTAATGTGTCGTGATAAACTTATAAATATGTTTAGAATATTTTTTTACTGTCTATTTTAATGAGTTAAATTGTCTATAATCTAATTTCTCTCTTTTCCCATCGTGCCCCACAATCTTCGAGGCTTTGGCCACCCACTCCGATGTCGCCCCCACCTTCGCCTAAGCATTGTCATCTCCAACCGCAGTTGTGGCAGCAGCGGGCATTGTAGCCATCTCCTCTAGCTTCAGTTTCATAAGCTAGGGTTATTCACGGGTTGGTTGGATCTGATTTGTAGTTTTTTTTTCTAAAAAATCGAACAGAACTGATTTTATTAGCAAATCGCAAACCGATTCAATTCAATTGGAACCGAAATTGAAAAAAAGATGATTTTTAAGGTAGCCATGAGTATCAAACTCTCCACCTCCTACAAGGAGGAGGTACACTACCAACCACACCAAACTTTTGTGTGAAATTTTATACTATTATACATTATATATATTCAGTTTATCTAATTTTGACAACCAAGGGTGTCTTCAATTGAATCGATTCAATGGTTCAATCCATTTTTCGAATTAGATGAAAATTTTGAACAATCCTATCAACGACAGTAGTGGGAGAGAAGGCCGACATAGGCCTCGATGATATGACGGCCTTTTGGATCGGACTGTGGCCCAAGGTAACAGAGGAGGATCTCTCCCTCCGGTGAACCAAACTTGCGCCCCCCCCCCCCCCCCCCACTCAAAATGAAGGGGATCTCCCCTTCCACGCAGGTTGCATAGGGGGGAGAGAGAGAGAGAGAGAGAGAGAGAGAGAGAGAGAGAGAGAGAGAGAGAGAGAGAGAGAGGAGTGGATGGCATGTAAGGTATTATGGACATTTTCTTTAGTCTCTTAACGATGATGTATGCTCCAACACCAATTCCGCATGGCACGTTAAGGTAGAGTTTATGCAAATGTATTTACGTAACAAGAGTTTTTTATGACAATGTAAATCTAAGATAGATTTTCGTCTAATTATTTTTTAATAAGTTATATATATTATTTGATATATATATAGAAGTTGATAGAAATTTTGACGGAAAAAGATTCATATAGCCGACCCCAAAATAATAAGATAAGACTCTGATGATATTATATATATATATATTATATTATTGATATCCTGGTCTCTATCATTTTATTGCGAGACTGATCAATGAGATAGCGTGTTAAAATTCCTAGCGTACATGTGTTAGGATGACGTAGGTGATCTCTGCGCTCACGGTATAAACATGGATTATCTGACGTTTTTGTTTTTTGTTTACCGAAGTAGTGATTCTTATTAGAGTGTTTTACAATTCCTAAGTATCTTTCGAATATTTTGATTAAGTTGAGATTATTTTTCAGCGTAATTTTATAGTTTGTGCTTA